>CAUYQU010002961.1:0-11879 GCA_963574635.1 Cheracebus regulus
GAGCTGCTGGGCAGGTACGTTTAAGTCTGTTGCAGCAGAACTCATATACCCCTTTTTTTCCCCCGGGTGTTCTGTCTCAGGGAGTTAGGGCTTTATTTATGAGTTTCCGGTGTGCTGCTGCCTTTTTTTTTTTTTCTTTTCCGGGCTGCCCTGCCCAGCAAGGAGGCAGCCCAGTCCCTGTCTGCCTGCAGAGGCTTTGCTGAGCTGCTGTGGGCTCCGCCCAGCTGCCGTGTGAACTTCCCAGCAGTCCCGTTTATATGGGTGTAATTAGATCTGCCTGGGCAATAGTGGCCCGCCTCTGTAATGGTGGGTTACCTCGGCAACGGCGGGTTGCCTTGGCAACAGCAGGCTGCCTCCGCAATGGCGGACTTCCTCTGTCGTGGTGGAGTGCCCCGTAATGGCGGACACCCCTCCCCCACAGAATTGGACCATCCCGGGTTCAGCTGTGCCCGCTGCGAAACTCTTAACCAAGAGCTTTTCCAATTGCTGTTTTAGCCGAGCCTGATCCCCTGGCTCGCTGTCTCAGAGCCTTTTGTTTTTTTAGTTGAATGGTCGACTCCCAGGTGTTCCATTCGCCTGTTGAAAAGGCGCCGGGATCTGTGTGATTTCCCCTGCCGGGACACACTGCGCAGGCTGAAACAGTGGCGCTGAGATTTGTAGCGCTTTTTTGCCTGGGGATCTCCTGGGCTGGCTCCCTCATTCAGTCCCCCCTTTAATCTGCCTTCCCGTAGCTCCACTCGCCAGTTAAAAGGGCACACAGACCAGTGTATTTTGTAAGGAGACCCGCCCCGCCACGGCGCCGGCAAAACAGCCGCGCTGGCGGAAACAGCCGCGCCGGCCAAAACAGCTGCACTAGCGACCCGTGGGGCTGCTCCGCCTGGGAATCTCCTGGTCTGGGGGTAATAAAAATCCATCTGGAAATGTGGCGTCCACTCACCCTCTGCACTTTCACTGGGAGCTGCAGTCCTTAGCTGCTCCTAATCCACCATCTTGGATCTCTCTACACACTTATTTTTAATGAAATTTTGTTAGGAAAAAAAAGCCATTTATTTTCCCAGTCACCCTGCTGAGGGAGAAGAAAAGTAAAAATCAGTTAGGCAGACAGCTAAGGCTGGTCCTTGGAGAAGCAGACTGCTTGAAAAATCACAGCTACAGGCAAAAATAGAGCAGCCTGGGGAACTCAGTCTGCAGCTGCACAGATAAGCAGGCATCTAGCATAGAATCCTTTTTACTTTGTGTGATTAGTGCGCTCCCAGGAAAAAGTTTCCTCCCCTTTTCAGACATGTACACGAGGGCTCCATAGGATCTTTCATGGAAAGGGGAGGGGGGCTTACTTAAAATAGACCCACAGTTACACAAACAAGAGAAGCTGTGCTTTGGGCTTGCCTAGAGACATACCCACAGCTGCATTGATAAGGGGAGTTACACAGATAGCTTTACAGATAAGAGAAGTTACTCAAACAGCTACAGAAATGCGAGGAATTTCTTATAAGAGCTCTTGCATTCAACTGTTAAATGGCAATCCACTCAGGCTCTGCTCTCCATTATGGAGAGCTTTCTTCTTTTGCTTATTAAACTTTCACTCCAACCTCACCCTTTGCATCCATGTTCCTTAATTTTCTCGGTCATGAGACAATAAACTCAGATGACACTTTAGACAACAAGACCCTTGACCATTGACCTGTTTCATTGTGAGGAGGCATATAAGCCAACCCATGCACATAAAGCTTCCAATTAGAATTTTAGTGCTTCACTCTTGAATATAAGCCAACGACTTGGCCGGGTGCAGTGGCTCTGTACCTGTAATCCCAGCACTTTGGGAGGCTGAAGCAGGTGGATCACCTGAGGTCAGGAGTTCAAGACCAACTTGGTCAACATGGTGAAACGTCTTCTCCACCAAAAATACAAAAATTAGCCTGGCTTGATGGCATATGCCTGTATTCCCAGCTACTCAGGAGGCTGAAGCAAGAGATTTGCCTAAACCCAGGAGGCAGAAGTTGGAGTGAGATGAGATCACACCACTGCACTCCAGCCCAGGTGACGGTGCGAGACTCCATCTCAAAAACAAACAAACAACGAAATAAACAACAACAATAACAACAACAACAAAAACCCACAAACAACTAAGGATTGCCAGACATTTGAGGAAATCCTCTAATTTGAAAGATAGCAAAATACACAAATAATTAACAAATAAGCTTCAAGAAAACAAAGAAAATATGGCAAGCAGAAGAAAATTTACAAAAGCATCATTTATATCATGGAAGAGATAAGAGAAAATATATTCATGAAACAAGAAGAGGAGACTATAAAAAAGAAATATTTAGCATGACTCATGACTGTAATCCTAACACTTTGGGAGGCTGAGGCAGGTGGATCACTTGAGGCCAAGAGTTTGAGATCAGTCTGGCTACCATAGTGACACCTCATCTACAAAAAAAACAAAAATTAGCCAGCTGTGGTGGAGCACACCTGTAATTCATGCTACTCAGGAGGCTGGGGCACGAGAATCACCTGCACCTGGGCGGTGGAGGCTGCAGTGAGCAGAGATTGTGCCACTGTGCCCTAGCCTGGGTGACAGAGTGAGACTCTCTCAAGAAGATATATATAAATAAAATTAAAAAAGAAACAATTAGAGAATAAGATAATAGTTTTGGTTTTCTTGCTGAAAAATTGAAACTAATCTGATCAAAACTGTAGATGAAGTACAGGAGACAGTGGAATATTTTAAACAATGCCCTAGGGACTAATCAGCAGAATTCAGACTCTGGGAAGCTCTATAAGAAAAAATTATTAGTTTTATCCCCAATAATAAAATGTAAGAAAAAAAGAGAGGGCGATGGAATCTATGGATTAAATAAAGACCTAGAGGACATATAAAACAACTGCTGACCTTGCACAGAAAAGAAACAATCCAGACCTAAGGCTAATATACTATTGGTGGATGGATAAGTAAAATTATAAGCCAATTTATGAACATAATGCAAAAATAGTAATATTAGTAAATGAAATGCAGTGATATATATTCATTAAAAATTCATTTACTCTAGGAATTTAAAGATACTTATAGTATGACATTAGAGAGCCTATTAATGTAACTTACCTCATTAACAGATTAGAAAAAATATGATCATATTAATAAATGCAGAAGAACGAGTTGACACTGATTCATGAAAAAAAAAAAAAAAGAACAAAAAATCTCTTAGCAAACTAGGAAAAAACAAAAATCTCCTTACCCTAAAAGTAGTATCTAATCCCAACCTACGACAATCATCATATTTAATAGTGAAATCTTAGTTGCATTTCCATAAGGTCAGGAACAGGTCAAGGATGCCCGCTAACAGCACTGCTACTCACAGCATGTAGAAAGTCTTGACCAATGTAATATGATAAAGGAAGCATCAGGGAGAGAGGAAGGAAGGGAGAGAATGTGGTTTGGGAGTTGGAGAGACAGGGAGAGGGAGATTGGAAAGGAAGGAATCAGAAATCATTATTTTTTGCAGGTGGTAAGATTGCCTGCCTGTCTATTTATTGAGACAGAATCTCACTCTGTTGCCCAGCTTGGAGTGCATTGGCGCCATCTTGGCTCACTGCAACTTCTGCCTCCTGGGTTCAACCGATTCTAGTGCCTCAGCCTCCTGAGTAGCTGGGGTTACAGGTGTGTGACACCATGCTCAGCTAATTTTTTGTAGTTTTAGTAGAGACGGAGTTTTGCTATGTTGGCCAGGCTGGTCTCAAACTCCTGACTCAAGTGATCCACCTGCCTTGGCATCCCCAAGTGCTGGGATTGCAGGTGTGAGCCACTGTGCCAGGACAAGATTTTCTATTTGAACTAATGAAAGAATTTAGCAACTTTGCTAGGAACAAGAGTAATACACAAACCAGGTGCATTTTTGTACCAGTATCAAGTAAGTAGAATTTTAAAAAAGATAGCATTTTTGAATAGCACAAAAAGCTATAAAGTGCCTAAGTATAAATCTAACAAAATTGTCCAAGGCCCTGGCAAAAACAAACACACACACATCTTATGCTACCAGGGCAGCCCTGAAGACATAGCTGAGAAAGTTCATTATTTTCTTAAACAGTAGCTAACTAAGAAAGCTCATTGTACTTTCTTAAACAGGAGTTTTTAGTCATTTTATCTATAGGTATGTTTGCTTAAAAGAACTTCAGATGGCCTGGGAGGCCACAGGAGCCTCTGGACTCTTAAGCAATTACCAGAGGAAGATAAGGTCAAAGCAAGACCCCAGCAAACCAGAGCTGGTGACCCCTTGTTACCTTTACATCATTAACATACCATTGTAATGCTAAAGTCCTGTATTAGTCCATTTTCACGCTGCTTATAAAGGCATACCTGAGACTAGGCAATTTACAAAATAAAGAGATTAATTGGACTTAGCCAGTTTCACGTGGCTGGAGAAGCCTCACAAGCCTGGTGGAAGGCAAGGAGGAACAAGTCACGTCTTACATGAATGGAAGCAGGCAAAGATGTAAGTCGAAACTGAGGAAGACAAAATCCACTGCCTTCCAAAGAAACGATGGAACAGGAGAAGCAAGTAGGTGAATCGTAGTAAGACATGTGCTGCCAATATGCACTGTACATTCCACAAGCATTGCCTCCCTATTTTACTTCTTTTAGCTGTTTAACTTGGTAAGATGCAAAGAGGTTGGATGAAGTATAAATGACTCTGCTGCCCTTTCACATCAAAGAACTACTGACAGTGAAGGACATGCCTGCCTCTCCCATCTGTCTGTCTGGCTGCCAGAGAAGGCAAGAACTTGAATGTTGGTAAAGGAGAAAGTGGGATGGAAGAAGTAGGGTGGGACAACAGTGAAATCTATAGTAAAACCAAACTGGCCTGAGGTGTCCTGCAGGCTGTAATGCAGTTTAATCAGAGTGCCATATTTTTTTGGTTCAAATCCATTCTCCCTGTTTTTTAATAGTAATAGAATAAAACTATTCTGTTTTTTGTGTGTGTGTGACTATTCTTTTTTTTTTTTTTTTTTGAGACAGAGTCTTGCTCTGCCAGCCAGGCTGGAGTGCAGTGGCATGATCTCAGCTCACAGCAACCTCCATCTCCCGGGTTCAAGCAATTCTCCTGCCTCAGCCTCTTTAGTGAGTAGCTAGGACTACAGGTACTCGCCACCATGCCTGGCTACTTTTTTGTATTTTTAGTAGAGACAGGGTTTCACCATGTTAGTCAGGATGGTCTCAGTCTCCTGACCTCGTGATCTGCCCACCTTGGCCTCCCAAAGTGCTGGGATTACAAGCGTGAGCCACCATACTTGGCCAACTATTCTATGTGGCCAGTCATATGGGTGTCCCACTGGAGGCCATTTCCAACCTTTCTTGCAGGTAGTGTGACCAAGACCAAGTGCCTGCAGGTGAAACATGACTGTAGCCGGTGTGTGTCAGACCCCGGCCTGGGGCTTATGAGATCAGGTGGGTCTTATCCTCAGCCTCTGTTAGCGTTCTCAGTGGTGGAGACCAAGATAGGGCGGCAGCTGAGCTTTGGCCATGCAGACCATGATGATGCCCTGGGGTGGCGGAACAATGGCTAGGACAGACCCTGAATATCTTCGGAGCAGAGCTACCCCACTAACCTGAACCATTTTGTCTAGAATTGCTAGATGAGAATGGAATAAATAAATGACCCCATTTATTTATTTGATCACAAATAAGTAAAGAATAAATGACCACATTCTTTAAGCCACTTTATTCTGAAGTATCTTTGTTAGTGTAAAAAATCCGCCTCTGTGAGTGCAGTCCAGGCCCTGAAGGCAGATGGAGCCAAACCTCAGGCTCCTGGTGGAGGAAGGTGCAGTCGGAGGAACCTTTGCACCCTTGTGCCTTCCCTCAGGCCCAAAGCTCCTGCAGACTCAGGCTTGCCACCCCGGAAGTGAACCGGGGCCAATGTGGTGGTGTCAGGTGGAAATTTTAATGAGGGGAGGAGAGTGGGGCCCTGGGTGTGGGCTGACCTTCCTATTTTCTGGTGGGGTTTCCCTGGAACTGTCCTCAGGAGTGGACACAGTAGAGCTGGACACTGCCACTGATCCGGAGCTCCCGCAGCTGCTCCAGGGCCTGCTGGTTCACACTGGTGGCCCCCAGCCCCTGCCCATTGAGTGCCAGCTTCAGCCCTCCCTCCTGGCACAGGAGCAGCACCTGGGAAAGGAGGACATGACAGGTGGCAGCTTCCAGCCAGACTCTCCCTGTCTGCCTGATGCTCTCCCCGGCGAGACCCTCCTCCTCTCAGAGGACACGAAGACTGGACCCAGGGGGCACCCAGTGCAGTGCTGGAAAAGAACAGACAAGGGGCCCCGCTTGTCACCAGCCCACTGCAGGCTTTGACAAGGATCTTCCCAGCCCTGGGCCTCAGTTTCACCATCTGTAACTGGGGCTGCTGCCTGTAAAGGACTGGTTCTGCATGCTGGAATCATTAGGGGAGCTTTTTTTTTTTTTTTTTGACGGAGTCTCACACTGTTGCTGGGCTGGAGAGCAGTGGCGCGATCTGGGCTCACTGCAACCTCCACCTCCCAGGTTCAAGCAATTCTCCTGCCTCGGCCTCCCAAGCAGCTAGGATTACAGGCGCCCACCACCACGCCTGGCTAATTTTTTATATTTTTAGTAGACACAGGGTTTCACTATTTTGGCCAAGCTGGTCTTGAACTCTTGACCTCGTGATCCGCCTACTTCGGCCACCCAAAGTGCTGGGATTACAGGCATGAGCCACCGTGCCCGGCCCTAGGGGAGCTTTTTAATAAAGCTGATGCTTGAGCCTCCACCCATTAATTTGAGTTTCTGGCCATGGGATCCCTGGCATCAGAGTGGAGGGTTGAGGACCTCTGTATAGATGTTTGCTGTGCTCTGCTGGCTCTGGCCTCCCATCCCATAACATCTGCCCTGCACACCCGCCCCAGAGTCTCCCAGGTCATTATGGGAGGTCAGCTCTGTGCTCCAGCCTGAAGGGATGTGGCCTCTTGGCTCTGACTCACCTCAAAGAATCTCTGGGGGTAAAAGAGGAAGGGGGCTGAGATCAGCTTCTTCCGTCCCCAGGGGGAGATCCAGGCCAGAGTTCTGTCTGTGAAGGAAGCCCTGAGTGTCACAGGAGCACGGGCAGCCTGGTCCCTCAGGCTCAGCGTGAAACTGCAGGAAGCAGGAGGAAGGAGGAGGGATCAGTGCCTGTTGGCCGCAGGCCACTGCTCAGCCCCCAGGGGAAGGATGGAGGTGGGGGACAGGATGGAAGACTGAGCGGCTTCAGCCTCCAGAAACAAGCACTGCTGGATGCTCAGAACAGTGGCAAGAACATGAGCTCTAGAAGAACTTGAGATTGACTTCCAGGGTTGCCATCTACTGACTACAGGAGGATGGGGGTGGGAGAGAAGTGTGTGAAAATTGCCTACCCTGAGCCTCAGTTTCTCCTCCTGAGAATGGGGATGATTATGATGGTGATAGCTGTAGCTAACATTTATTGAATGCTAATTCAGTGCCAGGTATTGTCTTAAATGTTGGTTAGAGTCAGGCAGCCCAGGTTGAACCCTGGCTCTGCTACTATCTAGTCCTGTGACCTTGGGCAAGATCCTTCATCTCTCTGTGCCTCAGTTTCCTTATCCATAATGTAAAGATAACATAACTGCACTGTACCTGCCTGTGGCATTATTGTAAGAATTAAATGAATACACCAGAAATGCTTATTTAGAACAGCACCTGATTATGTAATAAGCATTCAGATGATACCTATTGCTTACAAATATTACTATATAATACAATCTCTACCTCACAGAGCCACAAAAAAGAAAGAAAATAACGTATGTGAAAACTAGCGATTCCTAGCACACAGTAGGTATTTTACAGAAGTTAGGTGTTTTACAGACACTAGTTTGCCTTTCCTTAACCCTCACAAATTCTGTGCTGTGAAGTTTGTCAGCCCATTTAAGTGATGGGGACAAAAAGTTATATGACTTCTCCATTACTAGTAACAGCTGTAAGGCCTCAGGTTAGGATGTGAACTAGGATTCCTGACTCCAGATCTGGAGGTGGTAGGATCTGGCACCTGCCTCTCAAATAGGGCAACCAGTTTATTTTTTCTGTCCTGGGAACTCTCAAAGTCCCCTTCTTTGAAGCACTACGCTGGAGAAGGCCGCATCTCGACGGTATGCACAGGGCGGGTAAGGCGGGGGAAAAGGCCACCCTGGGCAGGCCTTTCAGGGACTATTGGTAGATTCTCACAGGAGGTGGCCCCATAAGTTTCATACGTTTTGGGAAGGAGATGGCAAGGACTCAATGTTGGGAAGAAGCTTGGAGGGCAGGAACCCTGAGAGTGGATGGTGTGGAGCCTCCATCCTGCCAGACAAGGTTTTGCCTTCCCCCTGGCCTGAGAATTCTTGGTGAGGAGGCCTCAGTGTCTCCTACCTCACGTTCATCCAGCTCGGCCCACCAGATCACTGAATAATCACAAATCACTAGATGCCCGCTATAATGACCAATCACTAGATGCCCAGTGAAGCTCTGTTGAAGCTCTTTGAGGCTGCAGTCATACACTCCGACTCAATGAGGAGGGAGGGATGAGGTGGAGAAGGAGGGATAGATTTTCGCTGCGAATGAATCCCGTGCCCTCCAACTCGTGCTCCCTCTGTCCCATTCAAGTCGTCAGTTGCTTTCACAGAAGAGCAGCAGCAGCAGCAGCATCCGTGGCGGCCTCACTAAGTACCAGGTGCCGTGCTAAGTCTTCATGTTGGTGGAGTTCAGCTAAACTGGTGTATAGGAACGTTTTGTCTAGTCCATTGTATTCTTCAACTTTAAAACAATATTCAAAAATTGAGAGAGTTTGTATAAAAGACAGATTCGATTTTCTCTTTAAATATAATCAGAAGTGTTTGTTCATATCCTTTGCCCACTTTGTGATGGGTTTTTTTGTTTATCTTGTAAATTCGTTTAAGTTCCTTGTAGATTTTGGTTATTAGACCTTTGTCAGATGAGTAGATTGCAAACATTTTCTCCCATTCTGTAGTCTAACCATTTTTTGTACGCATTAACCATTCCCAGTTCCTCTCAGTCCTCCACTACCCTTCCCAGCCTCTGGTAACCATCATTCTACTCTCTTGTTAATTCAATTGTTTTAATTTTTAGCTACCACAAATAAGTGAGAACATCAGCATATAATCTTAAGTGGAAAAAGTAGGCTGTAAAAGCACATGCCATACTTTTTATGAAGAAAATGTATCTTAATAATCTCTGCATAAACTCTGCTGCATACTCTCAGAATGTTATTAGTTCTCTATGGGTGATTTTATCTGCTTTTTACTCATAAAATTAAGATATATCTGCATATTTAAATATTCTGCAGCCATTGAAAATATTGATAGACATCTACATTTATTCACATGGAAAAAATTCAGCATATAATCTTAAATGGAAAAGGTGGTTACATGACTATATACACAGTATATCCCATTTTTGAGAATTATAAAGCTTTACATGCATTAAAACTTCTGAAAGGCTGTATAGGCAAGTGAGAAGAGTAGTTATCTATTAGTAAAATGATAACGTATGAATTTAATGTTTTAATCTTTTTTCTCATCTCTGTTTTCTTATCTATAATAGATGTTGAGTTGTGTAATTGTTGGGAAAGGAAAATGTCGAATTCAGGTAAGGTTGGAAATTAAGGGGATGATAGAATGGGCAGAGTTTATACGGATATTTTTGTATCACGTACTGCGTTGAAAATATTTACACCAAAAAGGGAGATGCATTAAAATAATAGATGTATAGTGAAGATGTGGATAATATCACATTGGGGTAATGTATGTAAAATGCCAAAATAGCGTTGGAACATAGCAGTTAATTACTAAAAGTGAACACTCTTAGTTTCCAAAAAGACAGAGTTGAAAATTCTTGGTTTACCTTTTTTTCTCTGGTGTCTTTCTACCATATACAAGTGGCATTTAATAAATAAACTGTTAAAATAATTTCTGTTAGGAGTAGGGTCTTTGTTCTTTTTAAAGAATTGAAAATGCTTCCTTGTTGTGATCTCGTCAATTTCTATAATATTTTTGATGCCTTAGTGATGTTACCGTGGTTTAGACATGAAGCCTAAGTCAATGTTTCTTAAAGTAGTATTGACAGAATTCCAGGAATGCATGTACATATTTTTAGGTTTCACAAGTTCCCTAGAAATGTCTTTTAAATGTTGTTTTCAGGTCACTGATAATTTAAAGGAATGCATTACAAATATATTCTGTATTTTAAAGTGTTAGTGATTTAGGAGCCAAATTTTGGGTTTACATTAAATATTGTTGTGGTACTAAGCAGCACTATTGTATTCATTGATCATAAGATAGACTTGTTTAATATCTCTAAAATTACGATGCACTTAAAATTGATGACACATTAGCATTGTGTCATAGTTTAATTAGAAGTATTTTTCTTTCTTAGTGTTATATAAAATAATTATGTATTTAATAATCAAAGGCATCATAGATTAATGAAATTATTTTCTAGTCAATGAGAAAAATGTAAAGACATACTTAATATTTGGTCTATAATACATCAGTTTGTACTTACAGAGATTTTTCAGGAGTAAGAAAACTAGCAGAGGGCTGAGATTGTATCATCAGGCTCTCCCTAATGAAGGAATTTTAAATTGAGAGAGTCCATGTTGTCATCAGTACCATGTTCATGTTACAGATTGTGATTTAGGGCTGCCAAAGCAACATTATAAATCTTATGAAATTATATGTTATTTACATTTCTTTGACTTTATAGCTTGCTTTAATTTTAATGTGTGAGGTTACTTTGTTTTATACTTTGTGTGGAAGCTGCAAATAACCGAAGACTAATAGAATATAAAATTTCTTCCAAAAAGTATGCTGTCTGTCTGGGAAAGATAAGTGTTGAGAATAGATGTCTACTTGTAATATACATGACTGTGTATAATAAAAAAAATTTTAAAGAGCACATTAAAATGTGTGTATAAAATTCTTGAAGTATTCATGCTTGGTATGTAAATACCATTTAGGTATGTAAATATTTAAGTGTCCTTTCTTTAGAGAGGATGGCAGCTTCTGGGAAACCAAGGCAACTAGAAACTCAGGGGATGTCCTGCTATTTTGGTTTGTTTCCATCTAATAAACCAAATAAAGTGAGTCATAGACTCACTTTATGACTATAAGTGAGTCTATCCCAGCTGAAAAAGTGTTCAAAGGTGATTTTATAAAGGTGGAGTTTTTGGCAGGGCTTGGTGGCTCACACCTGTAATCCCAGCACCTTGGGAGTCTGAGGCCTGAGCCCATGAGTTTGAGACCAGTCTGGGGAATATCATAATAAAAATAATTTCAAACAATGATAGGGGACTTTGAGGAGTTTTCTGCTTTTTAGAATAATATTACTCAAATTTTATAAGCAGTACACTTATTGCTTATACATATGTCAAAGACATGTATATTATAGAAGAGTTGGGTTGCACCTAATGTTTATCAGACACTGTTCAGTGCTTCACATTTTTCTCTCCATTCAATTCCTTCAACAGTCCTGTTAAGTAAATACTATTATACCTTTATTGCAGAAGAAATAAGACTTGGAGAAGTTAGGTAAAATTTCCAAGACCACTCAGTTGGTAAAAAAAGCAGGGCTAATGGCCTTCCAAACTTGAGTAATTGGTTGCTTTCAAAATCACTTCGTATGGAGACAAACACCTGTATAATGCCTCTTTAGGTACTCAAAAAAAAAAAAAAAAAAAAAAAAAAAAAAAAAAATATGTTGAGAATTATAGTTCAATATAAATAGTTTTCTCTGTAAAACAATGCTTTTCATTTTATTAATTTAAAAATATTATATTTAGCAGCGGTCTATAGATTTCATAACATTGCTAAAAGGTTCATAA
>CAUYQU010002962.1:0-12211 GCA_963574635.1 Cheracebus regulus
TATTCCTTCCTGTCTCCATTGATAAGCACAATTATTGGCATAAAAGAGGTTTTTAATACCCATTTTTAGACTGTATTCTAGCCTGGGCAATAAAACAAGAATCCCATTCTCTCTCCCTCTTTCTCTTCCTCTTTCTTTCTCTCTTTTATTCTTTCTTTTGCTGTTTCTTTCTTTCTCCTTTTCTCTCTTTTTCTAAAAAAACAAAAACAAAAACAAAAAAACAAATGTCTAACATCACCCCACTACAAGCTAAGCTTCATGGATGGGGACTTGGATGGTTTTTACATGTTGCCATGTCCCCATGGTGTAGAAGAGTACATGGCACATGCTTAACAAAGAGCTATTGAAAGAATGAGGTAATGAATAGGCAGGAACACACAGGATGGAATAAGCAGGACGTAGGTGAGATGATGAAGAAATCAGCCCAACTAGAATGGAAGGTATGTCCTGGGGTTGGGGAATGTGGAAAACTTCACTGGAGTGGTCAAATGATAGGAGGTATTAACATCCAGGCAGTGTACTGCATCCATTACCTATCAGGCAAGTGGGTGTCAGAGCAGGTTCACGAGTTGAGGAGAGATGTGTAAGAAAGGAGCAGAAACGAGAAGCCTGGATTCAACTGAAAAACTATGCAATGGAAGTGTGGATCTATCTAGAAAATAGCACAGTGCTTGGTGTGAGCGAGAGTGGCAAATTGGTTTCCTCTGTGGTTGGTGAGGAGTATTGGGGGCGAGTAGATTCTAAGGGGGGAGGTGATTTGATTGAACAGTTTCCATGGTGGCATGAGAAGGGTAAGCTGGCCCGGGCACCAAGGGTTTGTCATCTCTGTTGTAAATAACTAGGTCAATGGTGGTAATTAGTAATGAAACAGAAAATAGAAAACTGTAATGACAGGCATCTTGGATTTTATTCACGTTTGGCAAGTTGCATCTTGTACCATTATATTTTAGAAGTGGCTGAGTGAGTTTTTGGTCATGTGTTGGCAAGAATGACAACCTGTCAGTCAGGAAGCATCTTTCCCAGGAAAAAAAGACCCACAGGGACATTAGTAAGGCTGCCCTACTTAGATAAAACCTTAGATAATGATAAAAAGCATGAACTAAGACACCTTTGGATAATGGGGCAATTTAATTCTATCTCTGGTTAGTTTTCTCTTCTTTGTGTTATGCTAATCTTGAGTAAATTTACTTTTTATGTAGTTGCTTAACGTGTTTTTACAAGTGTTCCTTTACTTGTAACCATTCTTGTGAAATACAGGGTTGGAACCCTTACAAAAAATTCCACCAACTGAACCACAGGAAAACATAGGAGAATGAGCAAACGAAACCACCTACAAAGAGGACCCATACCTAATTCCATTTACTTAATGTAAAAATCAGGTAAAACGGATCTATGCTGTTATAAGCCAGGATCGTGATAACCTACAAGAGGTGGGGACAACTGAAAGGCACAAAGCAGATCTCTGGTGAGCTGGTGATGTTCTGTTTCTTACTCTGGGTGCTGATTAAATTTTTCTATAATGTATAATACATAGCAGATTGGTAACCTCAAAAATGCTTACTCACAATGACAAGTGAAATATACACCAGTCATTGATTCACGGAAGTTGACTATATTCAGAGAGACTGTGTTAGACAGGAAATGCAAACAAACAAAAACAACCAAGCAACCAACCAAACAGGTGCCTTAGAATCTTATAGACTTAGGTTCAAATTGCACCTCTGCATTTTTTTTTTGAGAACAAGTCTCAAACTGTCGGCCGGGGTTGGAGTGCAATGATGTGATCTCGGCTCACTGCAACCTCTGATTCCCAGGTTCATGTGAGCTAGCATTACAGGCACACACCACCACACCTGGATAATTTTTTCATTTTTTTAGTAGAGACCAGGTTTCAGTATGTTGGCCAGACTGTTCTCGAACTCCTGACGTTGTGATCCACCTGCCTTGGCCTCCCAAACTGCTGAGATCACAGGCATGAGCCACCGCACCCGGCCTTCACCTCTGCTTTTTTGCTTGAATGAGGCTGGAAACTTTTTGTATTCTTTCTGAAGCTTAGTTTCCTCATCTGTAAAATGGGAAAAGAGATATGTTTTTGTGGGAGCCAGCTGAAGGCTCCAAATAGCCAAAGCGGGAGGAATTAGAGCAACACAATAATTAAACTAGTAAGCTATAACCCAAAGCATCAAATCAATATTCATGAGTCCAAATTGACATAACTGATTGAACAAATTAATAAGCAAAGGAGAAGAGATGAATCTCCTATGCATAATTCCAAATAATGTATGTAGCTATTCCACGCTAAAGGAGGAGGAACATAACTCCCCACTTTTTAAGTGTGGCCTGTGTACATTCGCTTCCTTTCCAAGTGTACAGCCTGGGAAGTGGAAAAAGCAACTGTGCAATGGAGAAAACTGATGAACACTACTTCATCCAGGTAGTGACACACCACGCGGGTGCTGTGTACCCTTAATGTGATGTGATGTGATGAAAATGGCACTTTACCTCTGTGATCTTCTTCCCCCAAACCTATAATCCCAGTCTAATCAGGAGCAAAACATCAGACAGATTCAAATAGAGGAGCACTCTACAAAATACTTGTTGAGTGCTCCTTAAAACCATCAACTACGTCAAAAATGAGAAGTCTGAGAATCTATCATAGCCCAGAGGAGCCTAGGCAGACACAATGACTAAATGTAACCTGATGTCCTGAATAGGATCCTATAGCAAAGAAAGGACATTAAGTAAAAGTAATGCAATCTGAATACAGCACAGAATTTAGTTAATAAGAATGTATCAATATTGGGTCATTAATTGTAGAAGATGTAACTGCATCATACTCATGCAAGATTTTTAGTGTTGTTAATTTTTGTTTGTTTTTTGAGACAGGGTCTCACTCTGTCAACACAGTGGAGTGCAGCAGTGTGATTATGCTCACTGCAGCCTCAACCTCCTGGGTTCAAGTGATCCTCCCACCTCAGCCTCCTGAGTAGCTGGGGCCAGGGGCATGTGCCTGGCTAATTTTTGAACTAGCAGACCTGGCTAATTTTTAAATTACTTGTAGAGGCAGGGTCTCCCTTTGTTTCACAGACTCGTCTCAAACTCCTGGGCTCAAGCAATTCTCCTGCCTCAGCCTCCCAAAGTGCTGGAATTACAGGTGTGAGCTACCGCACCCAGCCGTAAGATGTTCATCATAGGGGAAATGGTATGCGAGGTATTTGGGAACTCTCAGTACTAGCTTTCAGACTTTTCTTTAAATCTAAATTTGCTCTAAAAAATATAATCTATTTTTTTAAATGAGTACCTTACCTTAAGTTGCAAGCATAAAGTGAGAAAACATACATAAACATAAGGCTTTCAAACTTTTTGGACCTAGTCCCCTTACATGGGCAAAAGTCATTATGGCCCACCTACCCCATCCATTCCCACCTCAGCTTTGTGTTGGTTCATGTGTGGCCTAAGGGTAGTGTGCATTTTCATGGTGGCCAGATCTTAGTTGAATGCTGAATTAGAGTCATCTGTATAGTTCAGTTTCCTTTGTGAATGTAGAATTTGAGAGATCTTTCATAAGTTATGTTCCTATTTAAAAAATGAAGGTCATTTAAAAGAAAGAATCTGAGTTTCAGGCACTGCAGACAGATGGTGGAGGTCAGGGAGGAGGATAAGTGGGTCCAGGGAGTGAGTACAGGGCAAGAACATGAAACTGTGAGAAGGTGATGGGTGGTGCCTGGACTGTGATAATTCTTCATTTACTCAATTGGTTATTTTGTCACTCGTTAAATATTTACTACAGTCACTCAGTAGGTGTGGGGTCTAGAACAGTGAATCAGTCAACCCAAGAGAATCCCTACCCTGATGGAGAGATCACCTAGTTTCTTCTCTTTCCTGCCCATATTATTTTCCAATGAGTGTTCCCTTAAGGAGGAATCTGGAGTTCTCTGTAAATGTAGACTATGACTCATCTTCCTATAACTTTCCTGTTAATAACATTCACCAATATTGTAGTTATTTATCCAAGGTGCATCTTCTCTCTAGACCAGGGTTTCTCAGCCTTAACACTGTTGACATTTGAGGCTGGATGTTGGCTGGTAGATGTTGAGAAGCATCCCTGGCCTCAGGAGTACTCTATGTTGTGACAACCAAAAATGTTTCCAGACATTGCCAGAAACTCTCCAGGGGACAAAGCTGTCTGTGGTTGAGAATCACTACCCTGCATTGGTGGCTCTCAATCCTGGCTGAACTTCGGAATCTCCTGGAGAGATCTCAGGAACTGCTGCCAGTGGGGACTGATCCCATCCAGGCCAACTAAAGGAGACTCTCTCGGGATGGGACCTGGGCATTGACTTTTTTTTTAGACTGCATTGGGACTCAGGATTGAGAACCTCTTTCCTAAGCAGTAAGTTTCGTGAAGCCAGTGAGTGCTCTGTGGGTGGGTGTTGCTAGGACCCAACACAATGATCTCTGAATGAATGAATGAACAAAAGAATGAGGGTGAGGAGAGGTAGGAAGAAGTGTCAGAAGTTAAAAGTGGCACTGGAATAGCAAAGGAATGTGTTTTGCAAAGAACAAACCTGGGTTTCAGGGCTGACTCCACCACATTCCTTCTCTGTATTGGGGACGTATTTAATTTCCCGGGCATTTCAGTTGCCCATCTTATCATAGGAATGACAAGAAAATGGGAGAATTCTTACAAAGGGTATGTCCCAGAAAAAAATGCGTTTGTTTCCATTAAAAAAAATTGGCATGAAAAATCTAGCTATTTCCCAAGGCCTCCTCACCTAACAACTATTATCCTTGAAGAGTGCTGAGGGCAAAGGAGGTGGGATATCAAGTATTTGTTCTTCCTGGATTAAGAGTTGAGCTTTATTTTGGCCTTAGGGCAGTCCTAAGTATGCTAGAGTTTTATTGTATTTGTCTAACATTTTATTACACCTTAATCTATTTTATGGGAACAGGCAATGTCAACATAAGGGTGGCAATCTGATGGATTGCCTAAGTCTTAAACAAAAGAGAGGGTAAAGTACATTTCCCACTAGTTTCCCACAGGCTTTCAACCAGATAAACAGCTTCGATTCAGATGACCTTGTAAGTGGGAAAATGTATGTCAGGGGTCTCCAGCTCAAAAGGCTGTGGGATCAGTGCAGGCTGCATTACTGAGGGAAGCTGGTGATGGCAATGTGTGTGTGAGCTCTTGAGTAGTGAACCTTGTTCCTTAGAGTGCATACCTCATCAGAGGGGGAGCCCCGGGGGTCCTCAGCCTCAACAGATGGGTCCCTTGTCAGAATGCAGGTCTGAGCTGGTTCATCTACTAGTTAATCAAGAGAAACCACTGGTCTGGGTTTTCAGGTACCATCTCCTGATTCTGAGTCTTAGTTCAAATTTTTGCAAAATTCATTGTGAGGGACAAATGAAATGCGTATTGAGATCACATCCTTTTACTGATACATAGTAGGTCTTCAATTTGTGTTTATCCATTCTACTATTAAAGTGGGGTTCCACTATGAGAAAGGGTCCTGGTGCCTCTGAGGATACCAACCGTGTAAGCATCTCTGCTTTAACCTGCTGTTGGTTGAAGATATCATTGGCAAAGGGGGTGCTTGGAGGAACTTTAGGGGCAAGGACACAGAAAGCAGAGCTGTGGTCTTTGGCTGACTCATCATTGTGGCTAGAAAAGCGGTGATGGCCTTCTGAGAGGAAAACTGAACTGAAAACCCTTTTGGTTCCAGGAACTGGAAGTAGCCAATGAAAGGAGTAGTGTAGTATATGTGTGTGTTTGTGTGTGTGTGTGTGTTTAAGTCACCATTTATTTAATAAACACCTGGAGAGCAGTGACTTTGCACCAGATCTTGCTCCAGTTACTTTATCAAATTATTTCATCCTTCTACCAACTCTGTGAGCCGGGTCCTAGTGTCACTCCTTTTTAAAGATGGAGAAACTGAGGCACAGGGCAGTTAGTGACAGCCAAAGTCACACAGCTGTTAAGTGACAGAACTGGGAGTTGAACCCAGGTATCCCAACTCTAGAATCCAGGTTCTCATCATTTCTCTTGGCTGCATTTTAATAGGGAGGATTTTATCTGTAGCAATGAAAAATTATGGTTTTGAAGACTATGTAGAAATATGTAAAATCAGTCTAAATCATATTAATTTAAAAATCAGCTGTCGAACGGTACATGTGCTATAACTGCTAAAGAATGACATGTAGGAGAAAAGACTAGAAGAAAAAGAACATGAACATTATGAGAGTTATGCAGTATTGGTGAGATTATGGAGAATGTCTTATTGATCTCAGTATTGACTGTGATGTTTTATTACTTGTGAGATGTTTTATTAATGACTAAAAACCATTTACAGGTTTGTAAATCCTTCCCCCAACCCTTCTCTCTGAATGTAGCTTCCAAAGGACAGTGATTGTGTTCGTTCCAGAGCACATGCATCCCATGACTCAGTCCTGTATTTACAGGGTGGATGCATTTCATTCAGGGAGCTTGGCCTGAAGAACTTCCAAACACGCATTATTCACAATTTGCTCAGTTTAAGACTTGAACCAACAAATGAACGGGTGTTTCCGTTCACCAGCTAATACGGTGCCCCCATGTGGCAGGAGCATAAACATACTTTGCAACTACATGATAAAATTCCTAACACTCTAAAATTCAACGTGATTCACATTATTTCCAATTTGCACATAAACTGAGACTTTATTAATATTTTTAGAATTAACTGCTACTTTAAATGCACTCCAATCTTGCACAAATGGGCCTCTAGTACTCATTACCTGTTCCAAGTTGATGGGTTTCCAGGCTGCTAGAGAAAGAATGATCCCCATGGACATAGCTTAACACTAACCTCAGCATTTTCTCTGCCCTGTTGAGCACTTACTATAAGTCAGGTGCCCTCAGCACTAGTGACAAAGGACCCTCTTTCAGTTTGTAAGGCACTCATATTCTAGCACCCTCTTCAATGCTTATTCATCCCACATGTGCTTTTTATTGAGCATCTACTATGGGCTAAGCCTTGTGCTTTGGAGGATTTGAATAGTTTATGCCCCAGTTGTTTATATCGCAATCTCTGCCTGGCTCCAAACTACCTCTGCTATGTCTTAGTTGAATGACCTAATCCTTCCATCCATCAATTTCCTCCTCTATAAACTGATGACGGTAACATTACTTACCTCCCAAGGCAGCTGGGAGGATTCAGCGAGTAAATGCATCAGAACTAGCTGGAACTTGGTAAACATGCAATCCAAACTTGGTGTGCTTATTTTCAAATCCCACTGTTGGGTAACTCTTATGAAACCCTTCTACCTTCTCACGAAAGCCCTGGCCTTGTCTCTGGGTTTCCAGAGTACATGATTGTTTTCCCATCTCCTCAGGGAGTGATTCCTCAGCCACAAGGTTTTTCAAGACCCTCTGATCCCTGAGCTGCCTCAAGCCTTCATAGACACCAAGAGACAGCACAGCCTGACTTCTAACATCATAAGTCAGAAATGCTTTCGGGATTAGAGACATGATACCGATTACAGCCATTCACAACACGCTGCGCCTGTGCGAAATGTTGTCTTAGTGACTTCCCATGTTAGCCTAGGAGGGGGTATTTTGATAACCCTACATTCCACAGGAGGAAGTGGAGGCTCCACATGATTTTATGTGATTTTCCCAAGGCTCATAAGTGGAAGAGGAGAATCAGGCAGTCTGTCTTAACCAAGATGCTCAGCTGACTGTCAGTAGAGGCAAACTCTACATTTACCAATATTGTGTGTGGAAAGGCCTGAGAATTAAAGACACAGTTTTAATTTTTAAAAAGACCTATATAGTAATTGTTTGGAATAGGCTCTATTAAGCACTTCACAAATGTTAACTGACACAGGTACCATTATTAAGCTCATTTTACAGATAAGGAAGTGGAGGCAGAGAGCAATTAGAAAGCCTCTCTAGGGCTGGGTATGGTGGCTCACCTGTGTAATCCCAGCACTTTGGGAGGCTAAAGTGGGTGGATTGCCTGAAGTCAGTTGTTCAAGACCAGCCTGACCAACATAGTGAAACTCCGTCTCTACTGAAAATACAAAATTAGCCAGACATTGTAGTGCATGCCTGTAATCCCAGCTACTTGGGAGCCCGGGGCAAGAGAATCGCTTGAACCTGGGAAGCGGAGGTTGCAGTGAGCCGAGATCTCACCATTGCACTGCAGCCTGGGCAACAAGAGTGAGACTCCGTCTCAAAAAAACAAACAAACAAACAAAAAAAACAACCCTCTCTAGGGTTACACAGGCAGCCCAGGCAGGAATTAGCAGGGCTAGACTCACACCCATGCTCCTATCCTATACTGCCTCACAGGTAAACACCAGCAGATGGTCTCCTGTGATCTTTGGCTTTATTAATTCACTGCCAAATAAAAACAAACTCAGATTTAGTTAGGAGAGACTTTACTCAAAAGGATTATTGCAGTACACGAAATGTTCTGACCATATGATCTGCAGGTGTCTCAAGATGAGGAATAAAGGTTTTGCTCTGCTAAAGAGACAATAAACAATGCTAGAAAGAAGTGGGTGTTGGGGGCTGGGATGACCAGCATGGCACAATCAGACAGTGGTTGACGGCTGATCAGGAGGACCTATAAAGAGGACTTGTCTGCTGGCTCAGGCTGAGGGTAAGCCAGGACCCGGGGAAAGGAGAGAATCTACACCAAAGTTAAGTTAAGGAACGCTTTGTTTTGACCGACCAGTGGAAACAAGCAGTTCAGCTAACCACAAAAACAAAGAAAGGGACTTTGGAGTCTCTAATTCTGGCCTTGTCATAGGTAAACAAGTGGGGGTACCTGTGAGTCTCATCTAAGTCATAAGGGGAAGGGAGCTGTTTCCCAGAACACAAAAGGGTGGGGGCATTTCTTAACCTTTGCAAATTTTCAGGGTTGCAGGGCTTGTGTAAAGTTCAACACTGTTGTCACCTGTAGGCTCTTTCTAGGGACCTTCCCAAGAGGGTCAGATCCTAGGTCCATGAAGTTGCTCAAAGGCGCTACTTCCCAAAATGTAACAAATCATCCTCTACTCAGAGAAAAGAGTCAAGATCACAACGTCTCCTCCTCGCTCTCATCCTTTCACCTACCACACTGCTTCTGTTACTCAGTATAATGTTTTCAGTGTTCATGCTGCAGCAAGCGTACAAACTTCATTTCTGTGGCTTAATAATATCCCACTGTAGGGTGTACCATTTTTTTTTTATCCATTCTTTAGTTGATGGATGTTTGGTTAGTTTCCCTTTTTCTGTTATTATGAATAATGCTGCTATGAAAATTTGGGTACAGGTTTTTGTGTAAACATATATTTTCGTTTCTCTTGGGTACACACCTGGGAGCAGAATTGCTCAGCCATCTGGCGTCACTATGTTTAACTTTTGAGGACTGCTTTCCAAAGCAGAGATAACTAGTTTTAGTGTCTACAGTAAGTGAAAAAGATGGGCTTTAGGAAAGACACCAAAACTAACTTGAGGAAGGGGGATTATTATGAGGATGTGGAATTTCTTAAGGCACACATGGGAAAGAGATCACCTGAGGTTTACCAGAAACCAGAAAACTGTCATGAGCCAAGAAGATGCTCTTCTATGTCTGTGGACAACATCTGACATCAGACTCTGCTCTTATGTGTAGCTTTGCCTCTCGTTACTCTTCAAGAGGACTTAGCCCATATCTCCATGTGCATGAAGAAAGACAGCCACCCGTTCCCCCATTTGCTATTGAGTTTAATGTCCTCTTGGGTCAGACAGGAACAGATATTGCTTTGTATCTTGCAGCCACAATTCCACATTTCTAAAAGAGAAAAGCTGGTTCACTCTGGTCCAATCAGTCCCAGTCAAAAGGTGGAGTTACATAGGATAATTATAACCTTATGGACCCCTGTGGGGAAGGGGAATCTCTCAGCATCCTTGTGTTTGTGGGATGCCAGGCCAAAGGAAGGGTTGCAAAGTGTAAAGTTCATGATTCTCATGTGGATTTGGGGAGCAGATGGTGGACTTTAGGTTTGAATACAGGTGACAGTTTGCATGCCTTCATGGTCGGCAGCTCTAAGTCGGTGGATGACCCTTTCCTCCCCCTGTCTTAACTCTCTAGAGAGCAGCAGACACCCTGATTGGGTGTTGATGTGCTCCATAGAGTCAAGGTCACGGTCTTCACCTCTGCACTGCAGAACAGTATCCTTCTCTGTGCAGAAGGAAAATGCTGGGCATCCTGACATCACACAAACCTCTAAGGAGAATTAGGGGCTTAAAAATCCATGGCCTCCATATATCTACCTATGCCAATAACAAGGCAGAAGCATAAGGGATGGTATATTGCAAAATGGGAGAGGCTCTCCATGAAACACTTGGCCTCACCCAGCAGGCTGTGTATAACCAGGTTTTTACTCCAACCTGGTTCAAAGTTGGTTATTTTTAGGTTAATTCATAACCTTTCTTACTGACCACAAGAGGATCATCCTGGGATTAGCTTGCCCAAACCTCCCTTCTCTGCTCACACAGATGAAGGAGAAGGTAGCTGGTCCAGTATGACAGTGAATTATGGACTTGGATTTAGGGTCTAATAAAGAGTCCAGGTCGATCCCTACATCTGTGTGATCTTGGAATCTCTTGTTTTCAGTTCCCTCATCTGTAAGATAGGAAAGATAATTTCTACTGTAGACATTTGGTGAATCATTTTATTAGACAGACTTGACCACCAGTGGTATTTAGGGGATTCCAAGGAGAGTCCACACAGCATTGGTCTGCTCTCTGGTGAACTTGCCATTGTCTAGCACCTGGCCTCAGCACTGGGGACCCAGAAGTTGGATGTGTCCAGCAACAGGTCCATTTCTTCAGGGCATGGGCTCACAAAATGGCTATATGCACACATATTATTATATATTAGTATCAGAATTCTAATGTGTTAATTTACACTAAGGCAGGCGTCTATCACATGGTCCAGACACTTGCCTCTGTCTCAGCTGGTACCATCTCCTCCTCTGGCCAGCCCCAGGGAGGAAACCACTTACACTAAAGGGCTATTTTCTGGGCACTGACACACATGGAGACATAAGAAGGAAGGAGATGGAGCAAATGTTAAATGCAGTCAGTAATGGCAACTGGATGCATTCATCTCATAATGGTGGTGTCAGAAGGACAGGAGCACCCACACCTTTTGCCACAAGTATCATTCTCTCTCAGGCAGTGCTTGCAGATGCCAACCATGCTAGACTCTCTCTTGCATCCTTTTCTACACTTATAGGGCTTGCCAATCTCCATTCTAATTAGCATAGCCTTTTAAAGAAGAAATTACATAGGGGACTGATCCAAGATGGCTGAACAGGAACAGCTCTGGATTGCAGTTCCCAGGGAAAACACAGAGGGTGAGTGATCACTGCATCTCCAAGTGAATTTTTACTCTCCACAGACCAGGAGATTCCCAGGCGGAAAAGTGCCATGAGTCTCCAGCACAGCTGTTTCAGCCAGCGCAGCGGGTCTCCGCACAAAAACTCACACAAATCTGGGAGCCATTTCAACTGGCGACTGGAACACCTGGGAGACAGAGTTGCCTGTTCAACTGAAAAAAAGGGGGCTGAAGCAGGGAGCCAGGTGATCTGGCTCAGCTGGTCCCACCCCCACAAAGACCAGCAATCTGAAATGCTCTGGATTGAGAGTTTCACAGCAAGTACTACTGGACCTGGGACAGTCCAACTCTGTTGGGGGAAGGGCATCCACCATTACCGAGGCAGTCCACCACTACCAAGACAGTCTGCCATTAACGAGGCAATCTGCCATTACCGAGGCAGTTCTAACTATACCTCTATAAACAAAACTGCAAAGAAGTTCACACAGCAGCTGCACAGAGCCCATGGCAGCTCAGCAATGCCTCTGCTGGCAAACTCTGACTATGCTACCTCCTTGCTGGGCAGGGCATCTCTGAAAAAAGGTAGCAGAATGTCAGGAACTTATAAATAAAGCCCCACCTTCCCAGGACAGAGCACCTTGGAAAAAAAAGGCAGTTATGAGTTCTGCTGCAGCAGACTTAAATGTACCTGCCCAGCAGCTCTGAATAGAACAACGGAGCTCACAGCTCAGCACTTGAGCCCCTATAAGGGACAGACTGTCTCCTCAAGCAGCTTCCTGACCCCCATATATCCAAAGAAACACCTCATAAAGGAGAATTCAGGCTGACATCTGGCAGGTATCCTTCTGGGATGAAGATAA
>CAUYQU010002966.1:0-14002 GCA_963574635.1 Cheracebus regulus
TTTCACAGGTTTAAATAAAATATTGGTTGGCTGCTTATTTGTTATTTTCATCCCCTATTCCTTCCTGTCTCCATTGTTAAACACAATTATTGGCATAAAAGAGGTTTTTAATACCCATTTTTGGACTGTATTCTAGCCTGGTCAATAAAACAAGAATCCCATTCTCTCTCCCTCTTTCTCTCCCTCTTTCTTTCTCTCTTCCATTCTTTTTTTCTTTCTTTTGCTGTTTCTTTCTTCCTCCTTTTCTCTCTTTTTCTATAATCTCTTTTTCTTTCTCTCTTTCATTCTTAAAAAAAAAAAAAATTATTGAAACTTGCTGAGAGAGTAGATAATAACTGGTATTGCCAAAAAGTTTTCTGGTTGAATGATGAGCAAAAGTTTCCTGGAGGAAGTGGGCCTTGAGGGGATCTGGGCTTGTGAAGGGTGGAGTGGTGTTATGACAGGGAGAGGGAGTACCTAATGAAAGAAGATAGCAAAACCCAGGTAGGAGTGGGGGACAAGGAGAGCAGCAAGAGCCCAGGATCCAGGTAGCCTGAGGGAGGAGGTCCCCAGCCATGGGAGGCCAGAGAGCACGCCGCCGATGCCTGTTGGCCCATCACACACCCGCGCTATGCTGGCCCCTCTGTGGCTCTGTGCAGGCAGTGTCCTGGCTTCTGAGCTCCACTCTGGGGCCACCAGCATCACTTGGCACCCTGCCGGGTGCTTGCTGCTCATTTGCACCTGCTGTTTCCCAGCAGTCAGTCCTGGGGCATCTCTGGTCCTGTGGTCCTGCCTTCATCTCCAGCCCCTCTCAGTGCCTTATATTTTGACTTTACAATAGTGTCACCTTACAGCAGTGAGCTCCTTCGGGTCCCTGGAGCATCTTCAGAGGTCCCTTTTCATCTTCACCAGGACCCTTGGACCAGCCCAAGTCCCATGGTGATGCAGAGACGAAGCAGTCGTGGTAGCTTCTTAGACCACAGAAGAAGGGGGGACATGGCTGGTACCGATCCCAGACCTGGGGAAGCTCCGCCGGCGGGTTTCCTGTGTACTGGCCTTCAGCGACTCTAAGGGGGCGTGTGGAGAGGAGGATTCTGGTAGAACAGCCTCTTTGTGTTTTCATGTACACCTTACAGATCTGGGTCTCTGCTCTCACCCAGAGCTCCCCAGACATGCAGTGTGTCCAGAGCATTAGCACACTCCCTGGGCCCACTGTCGGCACTGGAGGCCTTGACAAGGGTGTGTCTTCCTGGCATCACCACATCCAAGCCAGCCCCATTCTACATTTCAGAGCTGGAATACAGGTCTAAAATGCCTGTTTTATTTTAGAAACCACTGTTTTCCACCGGATTAAAATGTTAAGGAAGCATTCATCCCACCCTTAGTTTAGCTGATTGCCTTACCCCTCCCTTTTGTTTTGTTGCAGATCTGAACTCATTTTACCCAATGGCTATTTTCTTGCATTTCCCTCTAGAGGTATTGGCATTTGGAGAAGGACTTCAGACTTCCAGATCTTTACGTAATTCATTACGGACATATTTTGGACTTACAGTGTCTTACAGTACAAAAAGAGAGAGAGAGAGACTCTCCTCTTTATTTCCAGAAGTCGTTACAGACTTCTCCTGAATTTAAATTTCCTGAAAATTTGGCCAGGACGTGCTGTAAGTTTTTATTCCATTAGAGAACCATAAACAAAACCACTTACAGCAGGCCTGAGACAGAGATGAACGCCTGGCCTGAGCGTGTCTCCTCCACCTTCCTGAGGGACAGACCGAGTGATTTCTGTGCGAATTAAAGCCCATTTCCTAGAAACTCACTCTTCTCTTGAAGCTTTTAGGAAGACTAAGAGGTAAAGCCACCCACCAAGAGATGAAGCAGAAATGGTGTCTGTCCCAATCCAACTGTTTGAGGGTCATTAGTTGGGGGGCATCCTTCATTCTTTCAGCCGGGGAGCTGCACGTCTGTGAACACCCCAGAGGTGGGCAGGGGACCATGTCCAGTGTGGGAGACACTGGAAGTCACAGGGCCCCAGGATCAAAGGCTGTTCTTAAGTAAGCTTCGTGACAAACATGCATTTGAGCTGGGTCTTGAGTGGAGCCAGGAGAGAACAGGAATTTTAAAAATTCCTGAGGGAAAAAATGCAAACAAAGGGACACAGGAAATAGTTTATCGTTAATCATAATTTTCCTGCTATGTTATCAAATACAAGAATGTATTTCTTCTATCTAACTGCGTGTTGGTACCCATTAGTCAACTTCTCTTCCTCCCCGCTTCCCTTCCCAGCCTCTGGTAAATGCTATTCTACTCTCTACTTCTGTGAGACCCACTTTTTTTGCTCCCACATTTGAGTAAGAACGTGCAATATTTGACTTTGTGTGCCTGGCTTATTTTACTTAACATAATGACATCTAGTTCCATCCATGATGCTGCAAATGACAAGATTTCGTTCTTTTTATGGTTGAGTAATATTCTGTTCTGCATGGATTCCACACTTTATCCATTCTTCCATTGGACACTCAGGTCGATCCATATTTCGGCTATGTAGACAGTGCTACAGCAAACACGAGAGGGCAGACATCTCTTCAATATATTGATTTCCTTTCTTCTGAATATATATCCAGCAGTGGAATTGCTAGATCATGTTATAGTTCTGTTTTTAGTTTTTTGAGGAACTTCCATACTTTTCAGACATCTGGTAAAACATTACATATGAGCATGTATGTGAAGTTGTTTTCAAAAGCAATCAGACTTGGAATTGGTAGATTGAGTGAAGAGAACCCTCAGTAATGCAGGTTGGCATCATCCAATCTTCTGAGGACCTAAATATAACCAAAAGCCAGAGTAAGGATGAATTTTAGTTTTTTTCTCCTTGTTTTAGCTGGGTCACCCATCGTCTGCCTTGGGATATCGGCACAACTGATCCTCCAACCTTCAGAGTTGGACTGGGACTTACACCACTGGTGCCTCTGGTTCTCAGGCCTTTGGGTTTGAAGTGAAAGTACACTACCAGCATTCCTAGGCCTCTCTAGCTTGCAGAGGGCTGATCTTGGGACTGCTCAGCCTCCATAAGCACATGAACCAATCCCTCAATAATAAATCTCTTTCTATGTATCTGTATTTATTCCACTTGTTCAGTTTCTCTCTGAAGAACCCTAATTTACTATTCTTTCAAAAGTTTTGGGGGAAGTTAATTAACTTTATACATCACTTTCATAATTTGTGTAACTGGAGTGCTAACATTTTTCTTTATTTAAAGTAATTGAATTGACTAAATTTGATCATGAAGAATACTTAATTCAATGCATGTATCACAATAGATACTAATTAATGTTTACTACTACTATTATTACTATTGCTCCTACTACTAGTATAATTCTTGCTGCTATTATTGTAGTAGACAGTGGCAACACAGATAGTCCCTAATGTATCATGGTTCAGTTTGTGATTTTTGACTTTATGATAGGTTTATCAGGATGTACACCCATCATAAGTTGAGGAGCATCTGTGTACTCGCAAAACCATAAACAGAAAAGTATTATAATATTGTGATAGTAATTGATAAAATATATGACATCATCAAAAATTTATTTGAACATGGAAATGGGAAAGAGAGAGAGAGGAGAGAGAGACAGAAAGAGAGAGAGAGGAATAAAGAGAAAAAATTCAACCTAAAAGAAAAATTAATGAAAAACGTGTCAGATTATAGATATGATGTGACCATTTAGAAGACTCCTAGAGGATCATTAACACCAAGTATATTGCAAGGATATTTTTTTCCAGTAACTTAACTTGATTGTACAGAGAAGTATATTTCATTAGCAACCAAATGCCAATCAAGTGTGGCTTTGATTACATTAAATGTAATCAGGTGGCTTTAAATGTGCTTTTGAGAACATTACTGCTATTCCTTGAATCCCAGTTTCATGTTCTGAGAAAATTTAGTTTATATGATGCCCAGTGTACTTATCTCACAGAGCTGCAATGTATTAGATTACATCAGATGCTACATAGAATCCTACCAACTTGATGCCTGACACAAGTAATGTATTCAGCATTAGTTTCCTTCCTATTCTTCTCATTTTCCTCCTAGCTGGCTTTGTGCATGTAGCGAGTTAGAACAAATGGTCACTTTCTAATAAATATATTCTATCACATGTGCCCAGAATTGAAAATAAAGTTGGCACAACTCTTAACACACAAGATATAACTTGAATCACCTTTGTTACCATCATTAAGTACATAATGTTTCCTTTCTTATTATAGGGGCAAATACAGCAAGCTCTACACACCACCACTCAAAAAATAATAAATGCTATAATAAAAATAAAGTATTAAAAATCATCATGGAAGTGCTCAGAATGGGCCAGAGCATCTAAGTAACTATGAAATTTCTTCCTCTAAGTTGCAAAATTAGACCCTAATGTATGTACATATGCATGTGATTGCAGTTATTTTTGAAAATAGTTTCTGCATTCTGCTGATAATTCAAGAGCAACTAAATATATTTTCCAAATTTATTTGTTTATACTCACATATAACGTGACCCAAAATATTCTTTTTGTCTGGGAATTCAGAATGTAGGGATGTGAATAACAGTTTAACATAAGACCAATTATAATGCTGGTTTTGTTAATAGCCAGATGGTTATAAACCTGCCAACGTCTGTCTGATCTTGATAAACAAAGAGAAAAAACCTTTAATCTACCTCATGGGCTGTTATTTTTTTCTGATGCAACAACAAATATAAAAGTTTTTATAAGTGTAAAAAATACTAATACTTGAAAGTCAAGAAATCTGAGCCATTACTTTCCATACTCTGTCTTATCTCTTTTTGGTTTCTTCTCCAGAATTTCTATCTCATTACTTTCTATAATTTCTATTTCTTTATTGATATTCCATTATTGCTTGAAATATCCTTATCCTAGCTTCCTTTAGTTTCTTGTTCAAGATTTCATTTAGCTCTTTGAGCATATTTAAGGTACATGTCTTAAAAGTGCTGAAAAATATAGAATACTGATGAATGAAATTTTAATAATCTAAATTAGTGTAGAGAAATACTATACTCATGAATTAAGAGACTTTACATTGACTGCTCTGAAGACTTCTTGCAATCACAATTAAAATCTAAGCAGACTTTAAAAAAATATATGAACACACTGATTATAAATTCATTTGGAAAGGCAAAGCTAGTAGTTACAAATAATAATAAAGTTGAAGCATTATTTGATTTCATGACTTATAATAATCAACATAAGTGTGGTACTGGGAAAAAGAGACACATAAATCAATGAACAGACTATTGAATCTAGATATTGATCCATGGTATATAATCATATTTGCATACAATCCATGCAAATCCTCACATATACTTTAAATAATCTCTAGATTACTTGTAATACCTAATAGAATATAAATGCTATTTAGAGTTATTATACTGAATTTTTAAATTTGTATTTTTTTTTGTTGTATTGTTATTATTAATTTTAGGAAATATTTACCTATCCATGGTTGGTTAAATCTGCAGATACACAGCAGAGATACAGAGAGACGATTGTACTTTTATTTAAAATAAGTCACATTTGTTCTCAAATTAGGACTCTAAAACATTTATTCAACTAAATAAACAATATTATACATAAACTGAAATTCAAATAACTCAATTAATTACCTGAATTATTTGTATCAAAATTAGCTATACTGAATTTACATCTGGCAAATTTCTCACTCCTGTGTATATGTTCCCACATGAATAAATATGTTCATGGGCCCACTTATGCACCTGTTTTACACGTATGCTTTTCCTAGTATTTGGTAGCAGACATGCATGAAGAATGAGTGAATAAATCAAATATATTATATAAAGTTTTGACAAGTAAAACCTAAGATATATTATTCACCTTAGCTTTCTCATTTAGGTATTATATTTTTGGGCATAATATTTCTTTTTTCCTAGAGAACAGACTTTGGAAGAAGAAATGATATTATTTCAGAAACTTCATGTGAACCTTAAAATGTACTTAGGACAGAGGGATGAAACTAGATATTATGCATCTTGCAATGTTAAACTCACAATAATAGAGGCAATTTTGCCTTCTCAACAACTTTCTTGAATGCGTTCTTCACTTCTTTGTTCCTCAGGCTATAGACCAGGTGGTTCAGCATGGGGATGACCATAGTATAGAACACAGATGCCATTTTGTCTGTGTCCATGGAGTGACTGGAGCTGGGCTGTAAGTACATAAAGATAATAGTCCCATAGAAGATGGTGACTGCAGTGAGGTGGGAGGCACAGGTGGACAAAGCCTTCTGGTATCCTGAAGCTGAGTACATCTTTAGGATGGTGATAAATTTGAATAGATAGGAGATCAAGATAATTAGGATGGCAGAAAAGATATTGAAGCTGGCTACATAAACAAGAACTAGCTCATTCACATGTCTATCAGAGCAAGACAGAGCCATGACTGGTGGAACATCACAGAAAAAGTAATGGACTTCATTTGACATACAGAAAGAGAGACTGAATGTTTCCCCAATGTGTATGGAGGCATTCAAGAAACCACAGATATAACAGATTATGACCAGACACGCACACACACTTGTTGTCATTGTCATGGTATAGTGTAGGGGTTTGCACGCTGCAGCATAGCAGTCATAGGCCATTGAGGCCAAGAGGAAATTTTCCACAGTGGCAAAGGCTGCAAGAAAGAACATTTGAGCAGCACATGCATTGTAGGAGATGACCTTGTCTCCTATAAGTAGCCCAGCTATGACCGTGGGAGTGACAGCTGAAGAGTAACAAAAGTCCACTAAAGACAGGTGACTGAGGAAAAAGTACATGGGAGTGTGGAGATGAAAGTCCCAAAGAATCAAAATAATCATCCCCAGGTTTCCAACCACATTGACAAGGTATACAAGGGTGAACATGATAAGGAGGGGGACTTGTAGTTCTGGAGCACTGGTTAGTCCGAGGAGGATGAACTCAGTCACTTCTGTATGGTTCTTCATCAGTGTTATTTGAGAATCAGAGGATGCCTGTAGCAATGAGAAATAAAGGAAATGTTAAACAGGTTGTGGAATAGATATTGCAATGAAATGAAAATGTCAAAAACCATGTGCATTACTTCATTATTGTAGTAATACACATTTTAAGATTCTACATATCTAAACATAAACTTAACCACGAAGTTTAGCACATTAAGTAGCTATAGAGTTCTAAATGACTGAATTGAAAAGATCTTCATGGATTATCTCTCACCAATTTTCACCTTTCTAATATTGTAACCAATATTTGGAAAATTATATAAAATTTCCAACATGTCTGGAATAATATATATATGATGGGTGTGTACATATGTGTGTGTGTGTGTATGTATAAACACATGCAAGCAGAGTGAACCAATTAAGTTTTTCTTATTCTAGTAAAAACTTTTGCTTCTATATTGCCCATCTGACAGAATTACTCTAGATACTTTGCGTGTATATTCATTGATTCTTTCCAACAATAAGTTTGATTAGTTGTTACTTTCTTTTAGATAGAGAGGCACAAAACGTTGAGTAATTCATTCGTGTTAACATAAAAATTAATGGTAACCCAAGCTTTGGACATAAGCAGAGTAGTTCAAAAGCACAACATTCATAATTTTCCATACATCAAATTGTTTTAACTCAATCAAACAGTTACTTATTGCCTCCATTGGTACAAACTCAGTGTTTGGGGTTTCACAGTGAGTGAGAGATATTTGCACAGAAGATGTATTGTGTGACTGGGACTGTAGGGACATGTATAATGAGTAAAGGTAATTCTGAAGGGAAGACACAGAACTGTATATAGAGCTTGATCCGTGATAAGAGGTGCCTATCAGCCCTACCATTTGCTATCTAGGAATCATTGATCATTACCTAACTCCTCTGAACCTCATTTTCTCTAGCTGCATAATGAAGATAGTAATTATATCTAACTAAAGGTACTAATGTGAGATTTAAGTGTGGAATGGATAAAACAAAGTATAAATGTGGTATGGTTAGCCAACCTTATGAGTGCCAGCTACACTATTATTAGGATGAAAAAGTGAGTGGTAACATTCAGAGCTTTAAGTGTGGATAAGTTTTGAAGTCTTATAACCTCCTTCATCATTTTGCTTCTTCTCTCACACAGTAGAGCCACTGAGATTTTCTGTGCCTTTCAACAACTCTTCTTTGCTGCATCCATACAATTGGCTGCTCTAGCCATCCCACGGAGCTGTTTTGCTTAATATATTTTTTGAAATCCATATTTTAGCTTGCACTCAGTCTCCTTTTCTTATAGTCATTCCTACTTTCAGTAGTGCCATCCCATCTTTGAATCACAGAAATTGAGGATTGAAAGCTCAGTTTTTTGTCTTGCTTTAGCCTGCAGATCTGTTTTTGTGACAAACTTCATGTTGTAAAATATTTTATTTTAATCTGTTCTTGTGTAGAAACCATTTTAACTATTTTAATTTTAAGTCTTTGGAAGGATATCCATTCAATGCTAACTACTAGTCCCTTCCATCTTCCTCCTTCACCTTTAGCAACTTCACTCTACAAGCCAACCCCTTGAAGGTTCTATGTTTACGTACTTTAACACACATGATCACTTTTCTCATATACCGTATTCTACAACCAATGATAAGTGGGTATGTTTGAGTTACGCATGTGTGTGTAGTATGAAGTAGGTAGCAGTATTATTTTTATTTTACCATTAATGGAAATGACGATTTACGAAGTTTTGTGATGCTGTACAATTATATAGCTGATATGAGGAAGATTCAAAATTTAAACCCAGTTTGGACCTAATCATCAGCCAGTGTTTTCAGTGATACCACTGTCCATGTGTATAGATGTACTAGAAGTAATAAGAATACAGTTATGGAGAAAATGTTAAAAAGTAGTTTGAAACTTATTTCCCTTTGGTGCTTTATTATTATTATTATTTTTTTTTGAGACAGAGTCTTGCTCTCTCACCCAGACTGGAGTGCAGTGGCACAATGTCTGCTCACTGCAGGTTCAGACACAATGTCTGCTCTACCTCCAGGTTCAAGAGATTTTCATGTCTTGACCTCCCAAGTAGCTGGGACTGCAGGTGTGCACCACCACACCTGGCTAATTTTTGTATTTTAGTAGAGACAGGGTTTCACCATGTTGGCCAGGCTGGTCTCAAACTTCTGACCTCAAGTGATCCACCAGTCTCGGCCTCCCGAAGTGCAGAGATTACAAGTGTAAGCCACTGTGCCTGGCCAGTACATTTAGTATTTTAAAGAAGGGTCATTTTACTCTTCTGGCTTTTTTTTTTTTTTCTTCTGAGAAGATGTTAACATATGGTGTATAAGATTAGTATATAAGATGAAATTATCGCTGAATCAATCGGAACATCACCTTTACTGTTTTTCTATATTTTTAGGAGATATAATGATATTTTATAAGTATCACCTAATTCCCTACTAATTAAAGATTTGAGATTTATAATCCAGCTTCTCCTCAGTTTTTTAGAAAAATGTTTTCAACATTTATTTCTGTGTTCAAAACATCATAGTAGGTACAGCTATCCCACTGCTTTTGTATAAATTACAGTTTTCACTAAAGGTTTACATTGAATAGAAGCTTACCTTGCTCCTTAAAAACAGTGAAAGTCAGTCTTGAAGAGTGAGTTTGATATCAGAAATCTTTCCATGCACAAATTCTGTTAGAGAAGCTCTTTCTCAGGAGTGGTCAATGGTTTCAAGGTCTCTAAGGCAGAGAAAGGTGGAGAAAAAACCATTAATTCATGTTCAGATCATGAATCTATCATGCATTTTTTCTGTGTCCTTCAATGGCACATTTATCTTCTCCTTAATTGTAAAATAAACATAGCAAAATTATCTCTGTCATACAATTCACAGAATTGTGCTTGTAAATAGCAAATAAGAGAATGCCTATATAACAACTTACTAAAGGATTCTCATTTTCAAGTCGTTTGATATAATTTTTGTCTTGGGGCGTTCCCTTGGCTACGGCTGCTGGCTCATAGGAAAACTTAAAATCAGGAGAAGGCCTATGTGTATGAACAGCTATTAATATTTAGATGAATAAATGATGATCAAAGGGACTAGGATCAAAGTATGTCCCTCTAAAATAAGGTCACCTGGAGTCATGATAGATTTCAGAAGCTAATGAATAGGAACCAGAGTGAATTATAAACATACAGTCCTCTCAAGGGATGTCTCCCATGAGAACATCTGCAGCATCTCTTCTCACTTTCCTAGAGAAGAAACAATTAAATTGCCTGTGGGGATCAAATTGGATATTTTTAGTGTGTACATGTGTTTTTGTATTAGTTATTATTTTGTATTTCTTGTTTCTTTTAAATTAACAGATAAGTGCCAAACAATAATATGCCCACCTTAGAGTGTATATTTCTAAGATTTTTGTTAACTATATAGTTATGTAACCACTGTCATAATCACCTAATTTCCCAAGCTTATTTTCAATCAATGCCTTCTCCCATCACTGCTTCTGACAACCACTAAACTGCTTTTGTCCATATAATTTAGTCTTTGCAAGACTATCTTTTACTAGAATCTTAGAATATGTAGTCTTTTTAATGTCATTTGCCACTTAGCATTAGTTCAGTTGAGATCTATCCATTTGTTACCTGAATCTGTTGTGAATTTTTTTTAATTGCCAAATAGTATTTCATAATGTGAACACTACATGTTGTTGTTTTTTTAATTCTGAGATGAAGACCATTTGTTTCATTCCTAGTGCTTGCTGACTATGAATCAAACTGATCTAAGTGTTGGCTAACATTTTTGTGTGAACATAGGTTTTTATTTCATTTTACTAAATACCTGGAAGTTAGAGTGTTTGTTCACATGGTAAATATCCTTAATTGAATAGAAAACTCTCAAACTGTTTATGAAGGTGATTCTATCATTTTTATTCCAAAGAACATTTCATTTTTTTCATATATTTGCCATCACTTGGTATTTTAAAGGCTTAGGCTTTTTTTTTCACATTCAATTTCAATTTAATTTAGTTACAATTTTTGCTGTTTCTCAAAGATGTTTCAAGAGTTTTCTAAGCAAAATATTTTTTTAAGAAACATACACTTTTTGCTTATTGCCACATTTATGGCCTGGGAACATCTTTTTATCCCCTAAAGAAAATAGATTCATTCTTCTCCCTACCCAGACTATTGAGTCTTTATTCCATAGCAGACATCATACTTTTCTTATCACAGACATGTATAGTGATTACAAGCGTGTTCTGTGTACTAAGGTGATTTTGCTTCAAATTGGATAAGCAATTTCACCTCACTAAACTCTCATCTGTAAGAAAGGAGATAATATCATCTCATCATTTTTAAGATTACTAAGATGATCAGGTCACATATTACAAAGCAAAGAACAATTTCTAGTACATATCAAGTGTTCTTAGATCATTAATATTAATATTTTATTATTTATAAATATTGATACAGCATGGATCACAAAAATAGTGGTCCTCAAACATTCTATCTACTTTCTTACAAATGCCTACCCCATTACAGCTAGACCAAGATATGTATTAATTGCAGGCAATCGACTGTAGAAGATTAGATATGTGTCACTTCTGGGTGGACTGAAGCATAAACATGATCTTCCAGTTGTTTCTCTCTTGCCATGGTGATTAAGGTGGCTTCATATTCCAGTAGGTGCATTAAAGATGGTAAAGCTTTCATCAGGCTATGTTTTGAATGACCTCAGAGAGCCTTCTATTTGATCAGGCAACTTGTGTGGTAGACATATATTAATAGTAGCATAAGTGAGAAACAACTCTGTAGGGGATGAATGGTGGTCCTTAAACATGTCGTCTAATTCCTTGAAACATATAAATAGAACCATATAAGACAATGGCTTTGCAGTTGTGATTACATTAAAGGCAATGAGATGGGGTATTTAACTTGATTATTTGGTGGGCCCTAAATGTTATAACCAATGTACTTACAAGAGAGAGGTAGAAAAAAAAATAGCAAATTAGTATATTCCAACACTCTACCCTTCATAAAAATGCTGAAAAAAAAAGAAAAAAAAAAGAAAGGTAACTATATGAGATGATAGATATGTTAATTTGTTTGACAGTAGCAATCATTTCACCAAAATAATGTTGTGATTTAAACAACATAATTTAATGTGTAAGATATATATGATAAAATAAAGTTGTACCCCTACCTCACACCAAATACAAAATCAATTCAAAACAATCAGTGACCTAGATGTGAGAGCTAAAAATGCAAAACCACCAGAAAATAAGGTAAATCCTCTAGATTTTGGATTTGGCAATTTGATGTATGACATTTAAAACACAGGAAATAAAACAAAAATGAATATGTATGTCAACATGATGACTTACTAAAGGTATCTTCTGGTGTTTGTTCCCCTACAAAAAAGGAACAAATCAATAAATAAACAACTAAAATTTGATTACAGCATCTGAGGATAGTATGAAGTGTAGCAAGGAACTGACAACATTCTTGGTGAGCAGAGAAGCCCAGGATAGCAACATAGAGAAGTGAGTGAGGGATTTTGTCTCTGCTACCCTATCAGGATCAGCTAAAAGGCAAAAAGGACTTCCCATCAGTTTCCATTGCCAGCAGCTGTAGTTCATACTACAGAAGAATTCCACAGTCCTCACAAGCTCTAAACCCAGTTTGGAGGTAGCTGCTTGGAATGTACATGACTCCATTACTCCACAGAAGGAGAAAACATCCACTCTTTACTCCCCCACCTCATTTGTAACCCAATCTGTTGTGGCATGGCACTATTTTTCAACCAGCGTCATTGCTGTAGTGAGCCCTGCTAAAGGGGTCAGTAGCACTGTGCCTCTTCAGCCTTGGGGCTCCATTCTCATTTCACCAAGCCCACACTAGGGGCTGCAAAGCTGTGATTTTAGGTACTCAGAACATGAATCTAAGAATGGCTGTGACACCAGTCCCGCACAGTGAAGAAGCCAACCCCAGGAAGACCACACCAAACACCTCAGTAAACCTGTCCCCACAAAGATCCCCCCCAGTGTCACTGATTGGAGAAAGAATCCAGTGACCTTCCCATGGTTGACTAACCCCTGAGCCAGTTAAATGACTGTACACTTATATATTCAGCCAAAGAAACAGCCAGCTGCCATGTACCCCTGAAAAGTCAGTCCCTGACCTGGTTAGCCCTCCATGTGCATGCATATGTCCCTGAACACAAAACCAGCTCAGCAAACCCGTCCTTGGCAAAGCCATGCCACCACTGCCTCAAACTTCTGCAGCTTAGACCACTGAGACACTCACAAATGTTGTTAATGTAAATTACAGCTGAGTGAACTGCATGGAGACTACCCTACTGTGTCTGCCCAGAACCAAACCAATGCACTTTACCCAATCGACATCCTAGGACTGATCTGTAGGACTATTTCCCTATGTAAGGTACTCCATAAAAGCAAGAGGTGACTATTATGCAAGATATACAAATATCAAAGTAGAAACACAAGAAACATTTAAAAACAAAGGAACATGACACCTCCAGAGAAGCATAATTATTTAGTAATAGACCTCAAATAAAAGAAAATTTACAAAATGCTAGAAAAAAATAAATACAATAATCTTAAGGAAACTCGGTGAGATATAAGGAATTATAGCTAGAAAATTCAACAACATCAGAAATTAATCTATAATCTAAATTAGAAATTCAACAAAGAGATAAGAAACAAATAGATATCTAGGATCTGAAAAATTCAGTGACTAGAATAAAAAATACAATTAAGAGCTTCAAGAACAGACTAATAGAGCAGAAGAAGTAATTTCTGAACATGTGGAAAGAACTTTTCAAATAACCAAGAAAGAAAAAACTTAATACCTAGGAATACAACTAACAAGGGATGTGAAGGACCTCTTCAAGGAGAACTACAAACCACTGATGAAGGAAATAAAAGAGGACACAAACATATGGAAAAACATTCCATGCTCATGGTTAGGAAGAATCAATATTGTGAAAATGGCCATACT
>CAUYQU010002967.1:0-49187 GCA_963574635.1 Cheracebus regulus
CCTGTGTCCATGTGTTCTCATTGTTCAACACCTGCCTATGAGTGAGAACATGCGGTGTTTGATTTTCTGTTCTTGTGTCAGTTTGCTGAGAATGATGGTTTCCAGATTCATCCATGTCCCTACAAAGGACACGAACTCATCGTTTCTTATGGCTGCATAGTATTCCATGGTGTATATGTGCCACATTTTCCTTGTCCAGTCTGTCATCGATGGGCATTTGGGTTGGTTCCAGGTCTCTGCCATTGTAAACAGTGCTGCTATGAACACACATGTGCATGTGTCTTTATAATAGAATGATTTATAATACTTTGGGTGTATACCCAGTAATGGGATTGCTGGGTAAAATTGAATTTCTATTTCTAGGTCCTTGAGGAAGTGCCACACTGTCTTCCACAATAGTTGAACTAGTTTACACTCCCACCAACAGTGTAAAAGTGTTCCTATTTCTTCGCATCCTCTCCAGCATCTGTTGTCTCCAGATTTTTTAATGATCGCCATTCTAACTGGTGTAAGATGGTATCTCAATGTAGTTTTGATTTGCATTTCTCTAATGACCAGTGATGATGAGCATTTTTTCATATGTTTGTTGCCCTCATATATGTCTTCTTTTGAAAAGTGTCTGTTCATATCCTTTGCCCACTTTTGAATGTGTTTGTTTGTTTGTTTTCTTGTAAATCTGTTTTTGTTCTTTGTAGATTCTGGATATTAGCCCTTTGTCAGATGGGTTGATTGCAAAAACTTTTTCCCAGTCTGTTGGTTGCTGGTTCACTCTAATGATTGTTTCTTTTCCTGAACAAGAGCTCTGGAGTTGAATTAGTTCCCATTTCTCTATTTTGGCTTTTGTTGCCAATGCTTTTGGTGTTTCAGTCATGAAATCCTTGCCTATGCCTATGTCCTGAATTGTTTTTGTCTAGGTTTTCTTCTAGGTTTTTATGGTGTTAGGTCTTTTGTTTAAGTCTTTAATCCATCTGGAGTTAGTTTTAATGTAAAGTGTCAGGAAGGGGTCCAGTTTCTGCTTTCTGCACACTGCTAGCCAGTTTTCTCAACACCAATTATTGAACAGGGGAGGGACAGCAGAGGTGGGCAGTTGGGGAGGGATAACATGGGGAGAAATGCAAGATATAGGTGATGGGGAAGAAGGCAGCAAACCATGTATGTACCTATGCAACAATCCTGCATGTTCTTCACATGTACCCCAAAACATAAAACACAATAAAATATATTTAAAAGAGAGAGAGAGAGAATATAAGGACCAAGCAAAAGAGGTTTCCCCTTATTAAAAAAATAAATAAATAAAATAAAATTTAAAAAGTCTGATTTGGATCTAAGTCTGAAGAACTATGTAGCCTGGCTAAGGAAATCAGACTCTAGAGGGCAGGAGAGAAGCTGTTGAGATATTTAAGCAGAGGTGTGATCTGACACAGCTTGATTTGAGGAAGATTACTCTAGGCTCTAAAGGAAAATGGAGAAATAGGTAAAGGCAAGGAGGACAATTAGAAACATAGTACCTAGGAGCTGGCTACAGATTCCATTAGCGCTGTTGCCATAGCAAAACAAAAAATAAAGGGTAGGAACCTTTCAGCTTGTAGAATTTGGAAGGTCTGGATGTCAACTATGTTATGGAAGGTAGGGGGCAAGGGAAGGGTGTGGACAACTGTGGGGTTTCTGGGTGACCAAGTAAGTGCCAACATCCTTAATAAAGATGGTGACTTTTATTTTAAGGGGGGCATATTCAGGGACACAGGAGGGAGTTAGAGTCATTAGTTTATACATGGTCAGCTCGAAGGGCTTTTGAGACATCCAGGAGTGAGGAGCAGATGAATAAGGACAGAAAAGAAATTAAATTAGGGACAGAGAGAAATGCAAGAAACAAGAGTAGTTATACAAGTGATAACTTGTATACAATGGCCAGTTACACGCACTGCCATTGGTAATGTGCTTCCTATGTACTTCATATCCTTGGTCCTCACAATGCCCCCGCAGGGAGATGTCCTTATAGAGGGGCACATGAGTTGCTCAAATCACCCAACTGGTAAGGGAGGAACCAAGATGAAAACTCAGGCCAACTAATCACAGTGCTGAGAACAAGATTCCCAATCACCATCCGACAAAGTGGATAAGAGCCCTCCAGGTGACAGTGTGCACTGAACCTAGTCAAAGCTTGCATTGGCCCATAACCCCAGAGTCATGGTCTTCTGCCTCCTAAGGCAATTCAAATTAATAAAAACTGATTGAGAGCAATAGACTTCAGGAAGCACCCAGTTATAAAGAACAGAGTCTACCCCTCCAGAGCTCACATGCAAATTCTAGGCCATCTTCGGACTTACGGTTCTGAGGAATCCTACATGCCATGAAGGGGTTCCTCAAGGCTAAGTTTGGACCTGGTACCCAAAATAGACTCACCTCTCCCTATAAACCAACCTGAGCCTATTGTGTATAATATAATCTTGTATAGGTAGCAGCAACCTGTATCTGTCCTGAAGACACAGTTCCTCCATGTACTTTACAACAAGTGTGTGTTAATTGCCAACTATGTGCTAGGCATTGTAATAGGCAATGGCAAATACCAATGTTTAAAACATACTGTTTAAGTATCAACAAAGCAAGGGCACCATAAAATTGAGGAAAATAAATCTCTTTTAAGAATTTCATATTTTATGGCTGCATAGTATTCCATGGTGTCGAAGCTGGAAACCATCATTCTCAGCAAACTAACAATGGAACAGAAAGCCAAAAACCACATGTTCTCACTCATGTGGGAGTTGAACAATAAGAACATATGGGCACAAGGGGGGCACATCACACACTGGGGCCTGCCAATGGGTGGAGGGCTTGGGGAGGGATAAAATTAGGAGAAATACCTAATGTAGATGATGGGTTGATGGGTGCAGCAAACCGCCATGGCACGTGTATACCTACATAACAAACCTACATGTTTTGCACATGTATCCCAGAACTAAATATAATTTTTTTAAAGTATAATTTAAAAAGTTTCATATTTTATATCTACTGTAGTTATTAACAATGTATTGTATGCTTGAAAACTGGGAAAGGTAGATTTTAAGATTTTAAGCATTCTCAGCACAAAAAAGTGATAAGTATGTGAAGTAATGCATACATTAATTAGCTTGATTTAGCCATTTCACAATGTATACATATTTCAAAGCATCATATTATATACCATATATATTTTTTGTCAATTAAAAATAAATAGAATATATTTATAAATGAGTTGTAAAAGCAAAAAAAAAAAAGAAAGAAACCTAAAACCTAAAAAAACAAAAATAAAGTAATTATCATAGCAAAAATCAGAATTTAAATGGCATCATAATATTCTCAGTAAAGTGAATCTCTAAGAAAAGACATTGGTCTCTGCCTTTCTGGAACTGGATGAAACATATGTTAGGGGAGATTTGAATATGGTAGAATTTTTGAGTCATACACAGCTAGGTTCAAATCCCAGTTTGGCCACCTTCCAACAATGTGATCCTTAAATTATGAGCCTTGCTTTATTCATTTGTAAAATGTAGACAGAATCACATTTTACTGTAGAGTTGTAGAGTTGTACATCTTATTGTAGAGTTGTTATATGGACTTCATAAAGTAGTGTCAGGAAAGTATATGGTGTAAGTCAATATAAATCAAATCGTACTATGAGATTTTCCTTCTCCTGGACTGTATTAATTATCTATCACTATGTTAAAACATCACCGTGAACTTAGAACCTTAAACAACACATGTTTTATCTCACAGTTTCAGTGCATTAGGAATCAAGGCATCATTTGCCTGGGTTCTCTCTCTTAGAGCTCTCACAAGCCTGAAATCAAGACACTAACCACGGTTAAGATCTCATCTGAAGCTCAGATGAAAGCTCACTGGAGAAGATTGCACTTCCAAGCTCACTTATGTTGTTGACAGAATTTATTGGCCTTTGGGATATTAGACTGTGAATCTCAGTTCAGACTGGCTGGTAGCCAGAAGCCACCCTCAGTTTCTTGTCACATGGGCATCCCCAACATGGCAACTAGCTTTATCAAAGCCAGCAAAAAAGAGAGACTTTGCTAGCAACTCTCTACATTATATCAGTTCGAAGCTGATATAATGTAATCATGAAAGTAACATCCCATCTCCTTTTCCATATTCCACTGGTTAGAAGCAAGTCCCAGGTCCTGCCTACACTCAAGAGCAGGGATTTCACAAAAGTATGCAGAGCAGGGTTGGGGACCAATGGGGCCATCTTCTATAGCCAGTCTACCACACTGGCTGACATTTCCCACTTCTTCAGCATGGTCTTCTACTATTGGCACATCAAAAAGGATGCACCCACTTTTCAGCTCAAGACACCTGTGGTATTAAGGCCCCCTCCAACATGGCAGTATAGGCTGGCCACCAGCTGAAAGGCACCTGCAAATCCAATGTCCTTGTCTTTGAACAAGACTGAATACAGGTGCATATCTGCCTTCTGAGATAGATAAGCTTCATGATCTACTTGATGTGTATCATCTCATCTAATGGAAGATTAAAGTTTGTTTACAAATACTTTCATAAAACTAAAGTGTCCTGTTTGAGATTGGGCAGAATCACATAACACTTAACACTTTTGGGACCAAGTTACGTTTATTCATTCAGCAAATACTTAGTGAATATGTACTTAGTGCCAGCGCCATTCTAGAGATTGAGCATACTGTGTAAACAGAACAGAGAAAGCTGCATCCTGGAGCTCACATTCTACTGGAGGAGGGGTCAGGGAGAGACAGACTAAAATAAATACAAAACATGTTTGGCAATGTTAATAATGTATCAAATGTGACTCCATCATAAAGTTTAAACATGACATTTTAAATCCATGGTCTATTTCCAAATATGAGAATTATTTTTAAAAGTTCATTGGCAATCCCAGCAACTAGTGTCTCAACAGAACAAAGTTTCTCCAAATTGAAATTGTTTTAAACTATAGATATCTTAGTTGAGGTGGCAAGTACATGAGTGTATGCATTTGTCACAACAAACTAAAATCTTACATTTAGAATGTGTGCTCTTTATTGAATATATAATTTATACATCTAATAAAAGAAATAAAAATGGAAAAACAAACAAAAATTAATTTCAGAAAGAAACTACCTAAGAAGTACTATCCCTGAAGACAGATTTTTCCAGTTTGGCATTATCATTGCTGGATCACAAATTATTCGAAAATCCTGATTATAATCATATAGTCAACCATTGTGCTGACATGAGAACAAGAAAATAGATGTTGCATGATGAATAGACAGCAGTTTGTGAAATATATATGCCTTGAGTTTATTGTTTATGCAAATATCCTTGGCCTGTTAACTGAACACCAAGTCTTACATAATAATAATTAAATTCAGTCATCTTTGATATTTTGCTAAACTTCAGTTATATGGAAACCATATTATTACATAGAAAAAAATGTATTTTGTCATTTTGAAATGCTTATGTACACACTGGAGCCCAGGATATATTTTTTTTAACAGTTTGTTAGTTTGCATTATAACATTTAAATTTTAGACATTTAGTGTGTGGACCTCCCTGAGTTCCCTTGCCCGGAGTCTCACCAGTGTCAGAGATGGACCCGCCCAGTAGCTCTTCCACCTTGGAGGTAACACAGGGCGCTGGTTGAAAGCAAAGCCACAAGAATCACTAAGTTAAGTACAATTCTGCCCTACACAGCTGTGTGTCCTGGGGCAAGGCATTCACTGCTCAGAGCCTCAATTTCCCCATCTGTAAAATGGAGCTGATAGAAGATACTTTGTCAGGATACAGGATGTTGGGGGAAGGTAAATGAGAGAACCACCTGTAACTAAGCCCTGATCCTGACAGACAGTAAATCCTAAAAATAAATTACCTATCATTAGTGTCTTGGTGGAAACAAGAAAACCTCTGGCCCTTCTTTGTGCAGAATTCTTTTTGGGTGTTTGTGGGAGGGCACATCTGGGAGGCAAGGAGTTTAGAGAACTGGGAATGGCTATGGAATAAAAGGTGGGATTGGAATACAAGGCAGAAGCAGCAGAGATTGGAGCTAAGGCTCTGGGAACTGCAGAGATGACCGTTAGTGGGTTAACCAGGGCTCAGCCCCACCATCCATCAGAGGAAGCTGACTCCATTTGTGATTCACGGGGCCTGAGCCCACTGGGGGCTGAGGACAGCTGCATCACAGATGCTGGGGGCCACCAGTACTGCCCAGGGAGCTTGTCAAAATGCAGGTTCCCAGGACATACCCCTAGGAATTCTGATTCAGCAGATCCCAAGATGGGGCCTAGGGCCCTGATACTTTTACAAACATCTGTTTTCAGGACAATTCCAAGGGTTCCTGCTCTTCTAGTATTATAAGTAAGCCATATTTATCTCGCACTTTTTTTTTGCTATCCTAAAAGATAGGATTTTTCTCTGTCACCTGGGCTGGCATGCAGTGGCGTGATCATAGCTCACTGTAAACTCAAACTTCTGGGCTCAAGCGAACCTCTGGCCTCAGGCTCCTGAGTAGCTGGGACTACAGGTATGCACCACCATCATGGCTATTTTTTTAAGTATTCATTTTTTTTTTATGGATGGGGTCTTGCTAGCTTGTCCAGGCTGGTCTCAAACTCCTGATCTCAAGGGATTCTCCTGCTTCATCCTCTTGACTAGCTGCAACTACAAGCATGAGCCACCACATGAGGCTCATCTCATACTTTCAAATATGTACACTCTGTGATCAGTTAGAGCCCTCAAAACCACTGCATCCACCCAGAAGGGGCAAGGATTCATAGGAGAGCCCCTTTTCACTGCTGGGTAGGATGGGGCTGTGCTCCAATATTGGAGGAGCACACTGAAACCCACCAGACCTAGAAATCAGGGTGCATCAGACAGCAGGAGATGGAAGTAGCTGAAACCACTAGGTCTGGGGCAGGGGTTGGCAATCTTTTCTGTAAAGAACCAGATAGTAAATATCTTAGTCACTTCAGGCCAGCAGTCTCTGTGGCAACCATTCAACTCTGTCACTGTGGCAAAAAGCAGTCATAGATGATGCACAGATAAATGGGCACAGTTGTGTTCCAATAAAACTTTATTTACGAAAACAGACAGTAGGCCAGATTTGGCCCCTGGGCTATAGGTTTGCCAATCCCTGATCTGGATTCAGATGGAAGGGTGGTTAAACCCCAGCTGTGTGTGCTTTCATAAGTCATCTCACTTCTCTGAGCCTCAGTCTCCTTATGTGTCAATTCAGAAACATGTCACCAGCTTCACAGTGCCGCTGTGAGGACTGTTAAATCAAAGAGCTCAGCACCGTTTCGGGAACTCAGCAAACCATGACAAAAGTTAGCAATTGCTCATGTCTGGTCCAGACTGCGGAGATTTCAACCTTGATGCTATGGTCTGAATGTTTTTGTCCCCTCAAAATTCATGTGTTGAAATCCTAACCCCTAAAGCAATAGCATTAGGAGGTGAGGCCTTTGGATGGTGATTAGGTCATGAGGGTGGAACCCTCACAAGTGAAATCAGTGCCTTTGTAAAAGAGGCCCCAGAAAGCTGCCTTGGCCCTTCCACCATGAGAACACAACAACAGGTCGCAGCCATGAATCAGGGAGCAGGCACGAAATCTGCTGGTGCTTGATCTTGGACTTCCCAGCCTCCAGAACTGTGAGAAATAAATGTCTTCTTTATAAGCCACTCCATTTATAGTAATTCATTATAGCAGCCTTAATAGAATAAGACAAGTGGCTCTAACCCTTGTAAGCTGGGTGACCTTGGGTATATGATATAACCTTTCTGTCCCTCAATTTCTCACATCTAACATGGGCATAATAATATTTGTGAGAACTAAATAAGACAAGAAATGCAAAATGCTTTAAAGTTAGCTTGAATTATGTTTGCTATACTGTGATTATAAATTATTGTTTTGTTATTACACAATTTATCATAGGGAAGGGATTAATCAACAGAGTAAGGGAGAGAATTCCTTCTTCACCAGCAAAAAAATAATAAATAACAACAACAACAAACAGTACCATAAGGCCAGCCTTTCCCAAAGCCTCTTAAAACTTGAGCCTTTAGTCAAAGACACTGGCTGTAGGAACGTTTTTCTCTGCACCTACAAGGCAGCCCAGAGACACCTAACACAGAAACAAACTGAGCCAAAGCTGAATTGTATTCATCGCATGTAGTTTTGCCTCTAAATTCTTACTAAAGATGAAATACCACATCCAGAACCTCCTTGGCAACTTTGAGACAAAGCCTTGTGACAGGAGAAAAAAAAACTGAACTACTTTAGCAATAGATGCTTTTTAAATGATTTTAATCTTAGTTTTGCATTGGTTTTGTTCTTTATTTAGTCTCCAGAATTTGCATATGCCTGCCAGACACCAATGATGCCTTTTACTAATATCTCTACTAAGGTCTACTCAGAGGGGTGTTCTCCCAACATGCACAGAAGCCAACACAATTAACTTTCCTTAAAAGAAATTCAATCACCTTTGCAGAAAACAGTTCTTGAGCTCCTTCTCTGGATTGATATAGCAACACACACACAAAAGTCCAAACAGCACTAAAGTAATTAAAGCAGCTGGGATTGATCGGGGTTCTGAATGACCTTTTGGTAACTTACCTATGCCTGCCATTTAGAGAAAGAATAATTTATGATGCAAGTCAAAGTGCAGAAAACCAAAGCAGACAGAGAGAATTCTGATTAGCCTTGGAAGGGTGAACTGTCAGGAAGGGCCCCCCGGAGCCCCTCGTGAAAACAGGGAACAAAAGCAGTAAAAGTCCAGGTTCATGCAGACACAGACGCCTGCGGTTCCTGGTGTGTGTCTGCTCTTCTGGTTCATAGAATCCAAGAATTTCAGGTCTGAGAAAGCCCTAAAGATCTAAGTGGGCCTGTTCCTTTGACAAGTGAGGAAACTAAGGCTTAGAGCAGGGATTTCTTCTAGGTCTCCTGCATGCCAAGTGGGAAGATTTTACCACTTCATGTGGACAACTGTACTCAAACCAAAGGGAACTTCAACCCCTAAAATGTCCTTTATATGTAAATTCCAAATAAATTTACAATTAAAATTACAAATTACATTTGTAGAATACAAGCCCCATGAGGGGCTGTTTTGTTCATTACTGTAACCCAAGCAGCTAGAATTACCACTGGCACCTAGAAGACACACAATATATTTTTTGTGCAATAAGATTTTAGGATTAATTATCTCTGAACTCAAGAGGTGCATGGGTACCCATTTAAGGGGCCAAATCATGAACACAAAAGATTTGGATGTCTCATGTATTTTACTGGCACTGATTAGTCCACAGTCTCTCCATGAAAAGTCCCTAACACATGGATGACAACTAGTAAACTCTATGCAGCTGGGAGAAATGACTAGATGGTTGGGACTTCCTATGACGCATTCCTGCAAGTTCCCTACATTTGCTTATGCTACTTCCACTTTGCAAACCCTTCACTCACCTCTGAATCTTAACACTTCATCTACACCTTAAAGCTCAGCTCATCTGCAGCCTCCCCCAGGAAGCTCTCTTTGCTTTCTCCTAAACAGAAGCAATCCCTCCCCCCTTAATCTAACTCCCACCCAGTCTTTAAATGGCACTTTGTCAAGGGGGCCTTGCCTGACCCTCTGGATGAGGTTAGATTTTCCTACTCTCTATACTGTTACTCTCATAACACTAATTATACTTTATTTGTTGCCTGTCTTACCCCATGGAACAATAAGCTTCACGAAGTCAGAGACTACATCTGTCTTATTTTGCCATTGTATCCCAGCACCCAAGACAGTGTCTTGCTCACAAGGGGCATGAATAAATGGATGGATGGACAAATGGATGGAGGGATGGATGGAGGCATGGATGCATGCATCAATTAATAACTGAATTAATTAATTGGTGAATCAGTTAATGAAACAACAAATAAATGAATAAATCCATTAATCAACAAATTAGTGAATCAATGAATGACTCATTTATATGCTATTTACCCAATCTCTAACATGCTGTTGAATTTATTAATATTTCTCCAAGATAGAATAATACAGTGGTTGAAAGTGTGATTTCTAGAGCCTGGCTGCCTGAAACCAAATCTTGACTTTGCATACAGCCTGTATGATCTTAGGCAAGCTACTTAACATCTGTGAACCTGTTTCCCCATCTGTAAATGAGAACGACCATACTGCCCATACTTTGTAGGACTGTAGAATTAAATGAGATAACATATGTAAAAGTGTTTGCTACAGTGGTTGGCACATAACAAGTACTCAACGAATGTTAGCTTTCATTGCCCTGATGTTATCTTAGGGCAAGAATTGCCAGATCTATCTTGTTAAGGCCCAGGATCTAGCACAGTACACATATCCCCCACAGTACACATATTTATTTATCAAACAAATAAATGGATATTTTAAGCCTCTCTGCCAGGACACTTCAAAATTGTGGGAATGTCAAATTTGCTCGTGTCATAAAGGAATCTAAAAAGACATGACAGCTAAATGCAAATACCTGATATTGGACTGGATCCTGGAGGCATGCTGAGAACAGTGTTGGGTCCATTGCTGGATTACAGATGGTAGAGGAGATGAAAGTATTGCATCAATGCTAAGTTCTCTGGGTTGAGAACCAGGATGTGCTTATGTTAGAGGCTATCTTATTCTTAGGAAATACATGGAAAAACATAGATGTAAAAAGCTATATTGTATACAACAAAATTATATATAAAAAGACTTGCAAATTGTGGCATGAATTTGTGAGCTGCCTTGTATTGTAGTTCTGGGTTTTCAAATAATAGTTGAAAAGAAAAAATAATAGCTAAAGATAATAACAGAAAAGCAATCCGGTGAACTAATCTCAAGTAGGGAATCAGCTGATAAACCTGCAGAGGAGTCCAACACATGACTGCCATTGCTCCATGGTGGCCAATGTTACTAATGAATATGGCATCCTTTCTCAGTAAACCCAAACACAGCCTCAGAATCTTTCTCAACGCAGCTACTACCTACCAAAAAAGTTGGTCTTCTGGATGAAATAGCCATGGACATGACCCCTACCAGAGAATTTTCTGTTCCAGTTGGAGTCACGGCAAGATTCAAAGCCTTTCTAATGAAGGCATTTCAGCTCTTGGAATAACTGCATAGGCAGTCTTCAAACTACAGCTCGAAGATCTCTGATACTTTATCCCTACGAAAACTTAACGTCAATTTTATTTTAGAGAAAGAAGGTGCCATGAGGTAGAAAGATGTGTGTGTGTGTGTATGTGGGTGTTTGAATATCAGCTTCGTCACCTTCCAACCTCAACACATTGTCCTTCATTCCTGTGCCTCAATTTCCTCATCTGCAAATAAGGGCAAGCAACCCCCAGGCTTTTGTGAGAATGAGCAAAGTTCATGAATGTGAACATCTTGTGCCCTTTCCAGATAAATTATATAATTATTGTGATGATCATCAACATCGTCATCATCATCATCTTTTCCTTTTTTATTCTATGCAATTACCCGCAGCTAATGGAGTCCTGTTTCTCTTTAGAGGGTGAAGAGCCATCTCTGCCCAGAACATTTCCAGCTTGGGTTTTTCAACAACCCACGGAGTTCTCCTGCCTTGAACTTGAATCATGCTGGAGTTTTGAGAGAGCAGTTACATGTCCATTTCCTTCGATTATCAGTGAAAAATAAAGTGCCCTGGCTCTCAGCCCCAGATGCCACCTGGCCTGGCCCATCTAGGGTCTCCATTAGGAGCCAAGTTAGAGAAGCCGGGCCTGCAGGCTTATTCTCTGTCCCTGGCCCTCTAACTAATAGAACTTCAGCCACTCTCTTGAGCATACAGCTTTCTCTCCAGGCAAAGCCAACCAATTTAAATGGCACTCACAGCTCATGTCTGTATGTCATGAACTCCTGAGTACTCCAAGGAGCCAGAGCAATAAATCTATTAGGTCTCTTTTGTCCCATCTTGTCGTGAACTTCTAAGAAAAAGGCACTAAGAGGATCAGTACCCAGAAAACCTTCGTAATTGTGGCTTCTACACAGCGAATGAGAACAATTACCAAGGCAACCGGCCAATCATTCTGGTTAAGGGCAGAGAGAGTTTAGTCAAGAAGAGGCTCTTGTGAACCTGTATTGCGCTGTAATCAGAGAGTAACCAACATTTTAAAAGGCCCTTGTGTAAAAACAGGAGAGATGGCAGGGAAGGGAAAAAGAAGAGGGGGGAAATTAATTTCCTCTCATTTCCTGCCTGCTCCATTGATTGCGGTCCAAAGGCAGGATGATGGGTTGTACCCTTGCACCTGGGGCCACAGGAGCTGGCAAATGAGCCAGCAACGTTGTCTCTCTGATGCATGTGTCTCTTTATTTATCTTCCCCTCTACACTTAGCATCTGTAGCAGAGATCTCATGAAAGCAGTGAAAAAGTTTTCAGTAAACATCTTTAAGGACAGTATAGAACATCTTAAATTATCATCTAGTTCCTTGAGAAATAACACATCCATCTTTATCCAGTCTTCCTCACCTTCATTGCTGGTTTTGCCAGGTCATTTTGTTACCCACGTCATTTTGCTCATCAGAGTGTCTCCTATGAAGTTATGTTTGCAAATCAGGGTAAAGGATAATTGGGATATTAGGAGTACCCTAAACTCTAGATGCTTTTCCATTTTGAAGACTGTCAGGATTCTAGTTGCCGACTGAGTTAAGAATCTATATCTTCCTCCTGGGCTGTGCAAGGCTCCTGGGAGAGTTGATTATTTTGGGGAGTGTTTGTCTTTGATTCACAGGTCTTAATCCTGTGTCTCTTGCCTTGGGGTGGGGCGGTGGGGGAGGACATCCCAAGAACAGCAAAGTATCCTATAACCTGCCCTATGTTTGCTGAGCTTCCTGGTAGAATTAACAAATCCAGTAACACAGGAAGCTACCTTGTCCATTAAGGAGTGCCATGTAACAGAAGGTGTGAAAGCAGAGACATCCCCAATTGAAGAAATTCATTTATTCACTCAACAAACACAAGCCAAGTGCTGTTCTTCTAACATCAGATAGGAAATTATTTCCACAGGTCTTTCCAACTACAAGAGCCTATAATTCTAGTTACATTGGGATAATAGTAATGAAAAGAATATTGTAAGTAACAATGAAGGCAATAGCTACAAGTGTATTGAGCATTCACTACATGCCAGGCCATGTATCTGACCTCTCTAAAGCCTCTAGGATATTGTTGTATAATTCAGGACCCCAGCAGGAGACAGTTGACACACTCAAAGGGTTTAATTGAGGAGAGTTTAAACAACACAGGTTTGGACAGGGCTAAAGGAACCATGAAGAGATACTCAAATTCCTGAGGTCCAGCAGTAGTGGGGAGCTGTTACCACTTTGGCCAAAGGAAGGAGAATATTGTTCTTGGACCGTGAGAGAGGAACCACTCAACAGGAGCTGAGGTCAGAGAGGAACACAGCATGACCTAAAACCACATGGGGCAGGAAGGAGCTATGGAAATAGACTTTCCAGTCTTCTCTCCTGCTCTCTCATCTCACCAGTGAGTCCATCGGCCACTCCCAAAAGCAAGCCAGAGGCCGAGGAAACCTGGAGATCAAGTCCATGCAGGTCAGCTGCCCAAAGCACAGAGCAGGGTGAGAAAGGTGGAGAGTTGTTATGGGGAACAAGGACGGGCACAGAGAGAACAGCCAGCACACGCATGTCCCCATTTCACAGACAGAGATAGTGAGTCCCGAGAGGAAAAACTAACCAAGGTCATCACAGTAGCAAGTGGTGGCGTGAGAATTTCAGCATGTATCTGCCAGACACTGAAGCTGTACCTAGGATGGGGCTTATAGATGAATGACAGTGAGGAAACTAACAAGCATGTGAGCAGGCAGGACAGTGGTCCTCAACTGTAGAGAGGGCCAGGGTCATGAGGGAGCTTTTTTGTTTTAATTTTAAGTTCCAGGGTACATGCGCAGGATGTGCAGGTTTGTTACATAGGTAAACATGTGCCATGGTGGTTTGCTGCACCTATGAGCATCAGGGGGAGCTTATTAAAATGCAGACTCCCCAGGCCCTATATGCAAAGATTCTTAGAGAAAGGGCTGGGTGTGACTGTGGCTACTGAAAAGCTCAGGTCGCATCTAAAAGGGACTAGGTTCCAACCTGGTGTGGTGGCTCACGCCTGTAATCCCAGCATTTTTGGAGGCTGAAGTGGGCGGATCATATGATATCAGGCGTTTAGACCAGCCTGGCCAACAGGGCAAAACCCCGTCTCTACTAAAAATACAAAAAAAAATTAGCCAAGCATGGTGGCAGGCACCTGTAATCCCAGCTACCCAAGAGGCTGAGGCAGGAGAATTGCTTGGACTTGAGAGGCAGAGGTTGCAGTGAGCTGAGATCACACCACTGCACTCCAGCCTGGGCGACACAGCAAGACTCCATCTCAAAAAATAAATAAATAAAGGGAACTAGGTTCCATCTAAAGACACTGCTCAGCTCCACCCACTTGTAGCCCTGCAGATTTGAGAACTAGTTAGCTCCTCCAGTTTTCCAAGAGAAACCCAAAAGTCCAGATTCTTAGGTCGAATCTTCCCCTTTTTAATGAAGGCAACTAATTCAATGAGCAGCGTCAAAATAAAACAAAGCAAAACCACCGGCCACAAAGCATATCTAAAGGGCACCAGTGTGCAGTCTTCCCTGCAGAGAAAGCCACTCAGCATCGCCAGGCCCTGGGACAGTGTCCTGGCTGAGAAGTCAGAGGAAACCTAAGCTCCCATCCAGGCTCTGCAGCTGACTCCTGTATGTCCTTGGGCAGCTCCTGTCCCCTCTTGAGATCCCAGTCTCCTTGGCTGTCTACCTGAGGGAATTGGAAGATGATCATCTCAAAGACCCTTTTCCAGAACTTTCATGATTTGACACACTTTTTCCACAGAAGGAAAGCCATTCAGTTGCACAGTCATTTCTGACAAATGTCCATCATGCCCTTTAAAAGCTGCTTGTCTCAATTCCCTCCTACTGATAATGCATGCATCTCCTTTCTTAAGGGAGGAAAGAAGGTTAACCTTAGAGGATTTCTAAAATCCTCTAAGGACAGTATAGTCTCTTAAAGAATCTTCTAGGATCAGTTACGATGACTCACACCTGTAATCCCAGCACTTTGGAAGGCTAAGGCGGGAAGATCACTTGAGCCCAAGCATTCAAGATCAGCTCTGGCAACATAGTGAGATCCCATCTCCACAAAAATATTGAAAATTAGCAGGGCATGGTGGCACACGCCTGTAGTCCCAGCTATTCTGGAGGCTGAGGTGGGAAGAGCACCTGAGCCCAGGAGGTTGAGGTTGAGGCTGCAGTGAGCCATGATCACACTGCTGCACTCTAGCCTGGATGACAGAGAAAGACTCTGTCTCAAAAAAAAAAAAAAAAGAATCTTCAAGCCCCATGAGAATAGAAATAATGGTGCCACCTTCTGAATCTAGCTGTCATCACCTTATCTGCTGATTTAGCCAGGACATTTCATTATCTAAGTCATTGCATTCATCAGAAGGTGACCGAAAAATTCATAGACGATTTTACAAATAAGGGTTATGTATGTAATTACCAATGTAACGTAACACTGATGATTCAACTAATGTGGTTATTAATGTAATACTAGTAATAACATAATAACATCCCTCAATGTTGTTCAAAGTGTACAGAATTTCAGTTAGAGGAATAAGTTCAGGACGTCTATTATCATCGCACAATATGATGACTGCAGTTAATAACAATGTATCATATTACCGAAAATCACTAAGAGAGCAGACTAAGTGTTCACAGCACAAAATAATGATAAGTATGTGGGGTGATGCATATGTTAATTTGCTCAATTTAGCCATTCTACGCTGCAAAATATCGTGTTGTAAACCATAAATATATACGATCTTCGTCAATTAAAAAATAATTTGTAAAATAATAACACTAACAATGTAATATGACCGGATGATATTATGGCCAGAGGATTCAGGAATATTGGCATCCTGTCCCAGACCACATGAAATCCCTGAGGGAATGTTATGCATGAGATGGACATGTGGAAGGTGGTCATAGACTCCTCCTATGCACAATTCAAGTTAACAGAGCTGGGCCACCTAGAAAGAACCTTTGGTTACAGTGAACTTAAACCAAAAGCAGACTCAAAGCGTTTTCTAATTGTTTCACTCCTTATACCCAAGTTCCAGAATCATGGCTATGGAGGCAAAGACTCATCCGCCCCTCCCCTCCAGGGCTGCCACCCTGGGCCAGCCCCACATCACTTCCCTCATTTGGATCATCCCAACTGTCTTCTAACTGCACCCCTGGTTCTTTTTCCTGAACTTTCTCTAAGGTTGTTAACCAATGCTTTATTTTCTGTTTTTAGATTTTAAAAGTATATCATCCTTGAAACAAAAATAAAAGGTCAGGCATTGTGGCGCACACTTGTAATCTCAGCACTTTGGGAGAAGGAGACAGGAGGAATGCTTGAGGCCATGCGTTTGAGACCAGCCTGAGCTACGTAAGAAGAGGCTGTCTCTACAAAATAAAAATAAAATTTATCCAGGCATGGTGGTGCACATCTGTGGTTCCAGCTACTTGGGAGGCTGAGGTGAGAGGTTCACTTGAGCCCAGGAGGTTGAGGCTGCAGTAAGCTAAGATTGAGCCGCTGCACTCCCACCTGGGTGACAGAATAAGACTGTATCAAAAAAAAATAAGATTGCATACAATTCATGGAAATTATTATATAATAAATTATATATTCATGGAAATTATAATAATTAGAATGAGCTAATTATTCAAGTTTTCATAACTTAAAAAGTAGAATGTTCTAGAGAAGAAGGGAGGTAAACATAAAACAGACAGGGTTTGGGTGGAATTCACCATAAAGGGACCACGGCTGGGCTTCGTTTCCTGGAGAATCTCTGCTACTACGTGGCCTCCTTCCTTTCCCTTCGGTCCCCTGCATTCATGTTCTATGAAGCTGCCAGGGAGGTCTTCTTAAACCTCGTTTAGACCACATCACCCCTTGCTTCACGCCTTCCAGTGATTTCCCATCACATTTAGAAAAAATTCAAACTCTTTCAAGACCCTCGTAATCTAGACCATGGATTGGCAAACTGTTTTCTGTGAAGGGCCAGATCGTACCTATTTTCCAGATCTGTGGGTCATGCAGCGTCCGTGGCAGCAACTCAACTCTGCTGTTGAGTAGCCAAAGACAATTCATAAATGAATGGACACAGCATGGTTCCAATAAAACTTTATTTGCAAAAACAGGTGGCAGGATAGATTGACCCCAGAAGCAGTGGTTTGCTGACCCCTGATCTAGGCTCTTGCTACTGAAAATGAGGTCCAGGAACCACTGTATCACTATCACCCGGATTTGTTGGGAATGCAGAGTCCCAGGCCTCCCCCTAGACCCTCTGAATTAGAATCTGCATTTTAACCAATCCTAGGCAACTTATAGGCCCAAATCCAAACTTTTTCTCTGACTCCTAATCTAACCCCCTTCACACTGTCCCCCTCACGTTCTTCTATCAAGGGCCACTTGCCTCAAGCTCCCCTCATGGCTGGTTCCACTTCCAACAGAGCTTTTATCACTGTCTGAATCTTTTATTTTGCGAAATCTTTTGCTTACTTGTCAATGGTTTGATTCTTCCTGCTAAAACAGAAGCTCTGAAGCCTGGGACCCTAACCGACCTGCTCACTGTAACATCTTAGAACAGTGACTTACATAAGCTGGTCCTCCAGAAATATTTGTTGAGCCAAAGAAAAGCAGAAAACAGAGAATTATTTTTTTCCCCCAAGGAAAGGAGTACGGGGCTGTGTGAAGAGAATGGAAAAGAAAGAATTCTAAGAGCCAAGTCTAAGCTGCCTCCCCTGGCCACAGGGTTTTGGGTTCTTCTAAAAAACCATACCCACTGATGTCCTAATCCCCGTGGAAGCTTGGAAATCATGGCTGCAATCTTTTGTAGCTCCTTCTGTCAAGACATAGAGTCTATAACCTCACTGCCTGAATCTGGGCTTGCCTTGTGACTTGCTTTGACTAATAGAAAATGGTGGAAATGGCATTGAGGAAATTCCAGAATCTGGGTACTAAGCAATTTTGAGCTCCCACTTCCACGGAAACCCAGGCGCCATGCTGTGAGGAAGCTGGTCTAGACTGTTGGAGGAAGAGGGGCCACCTGAAGAACTGAGGCCCCCGCCGAGAGCCAGAACCAAGTATTAGATGTGTGAGGAAAGCTGCCCTGGACATCCCAGCCCCAACCACACCTCCAGATGAATGCAGCCACCAGAGTGGCCCCCAACAACATCACACAGAACAGAAACGAATGTTCTCTGCTGAGCCCTGTGCAAATCACAAAGTTGTGAGCAAAAAAAATTATTGTTTAAGCCATAATCCTGTTATAACAAAAACTGATTGAAATAATTCCCTTTAAATATCCATGTCCAAGGAAGATCTCTCCCATCAATTTACAGGAATCTGATTCATACAGATTGGTGATTCTTATCCCTGGGGTGGAGGAAAGGAAAATGCAGGGGACAGAAGAAGATGTCTTCCCCTACAGGGAAAGAGAAAGGACCAAATGTTTTTTACCTTTGAGAGTCTTGATGTGTCAGGATGGCTATTGTACATACCAGCAAAAGCAGCGCACATGAGTTGTGGGGTTTTTTTTTATTGTAAAATACATATAAAAATTTCCATTTTAACTATTTTAAAGTGTGTATTTCAATGGCATGAAGTGCATCACTACTGTCTAGTTCCAGAACGTCTCACCCCACTGCTCCAACCCCCAGCCCCTGGCAACCACCAATCTGCTTTCTGTCTCTATAGATTTACTTGTTCTGGACATTTCATATAAATACAGTCTATGATATACAGCCTGTCTCATCTGGCTGCTTGTAGTTAGCATAATATTTTCAAGGTTGATCCATGTCATAGCATGTGTCACGACTTCATCTGTTTTTATGGCTGAATAATATCACTGCATGGATACACAAGGCTTTGTTGACCTATCCATTAGTTGACAGGCATTTGGGTTATGCTCACCTTTTAGCTATGATGAATAATGCTGCTATGAACACTCTCACACAAGTTTTGATCTCATCCAGTGGCTCTCACCCAGGGGTGACTGTGCCCCTCAGAGACATTCCTAATTGTCCCAAATGAGGAGCAATGCTATTAGCATCTAGAAAACAAAGGTCAGAGACGCTGCTAAACATCCTACAACATACAGGACAGCTCCTCACGGCAAGCATCATTCAGCCCCACTTGGCGCAGTGGCTCATTCCTGTGACACCAGCTACTTGGAAGGCTGAGCCAGGAGAATTGCTTAAGCCCAGGAGGTAGAGGCTGCAGTGTGTCATTGTCATACCACTGCTGCACTCTAGCCTGGGTCACAGAGACCTTGTCTCCCCCAAGTTTTTTTAAAGGAATTCTTTAGCCCAATGTCAATAGTGGTCAGGTTGAGAGGTCCTAGTCTAATTCAACCTTCCACAGCCTCAGTGGCAGCTCAGGAGATTACACCAAACTTACCCTTTAATGTGAATTATTTCAGAGCCTCCCAATAAATGGAAACTTTATCTCCTTCTCATCTCAGAATCTAGAAGCTGGTGGCCAGTTTAGCAACATGTGATTCTTTTTTGACACCCACTGCTTCTAAGAGGAAAATCAAAACAAAACCCTCCAAATAAATTACAGGAAAAATAAAAGGGTATTTCTGATGTTTTTCTAGGCTTTTCATCCTTTTTAAAATGGGGGCAGGGGGGTCAAGTGGCAACTGGGGAATAAAAACAAGTGTTCAAAAGCATCAGCGACCCAAAGTCCACAGAAAATCAAAACAAACCCAGCTCTCAGTGTGTGTAATTATGGGTACAATCAAGTAATGAAAGGTTTATTAGTTTAATGTGATTCCATCAAGTACCAAAAAGAGGGAAAGAATGGGAGAAAGAAAGAAAATGGATATGAAAGGGGGGGAAGAGAGACATGAAAGAGGAATATGAATGGGCAGAGATGGCAAAATTAAAATGCATCTTTATTTAAACTTCACGTCCTGGGTGTCAGTCGAACCAGAGTCGGTCCAAGGCAGCTGCAGAGGAGCCAACCTGAGCACCTCGTGCAAAATATATGCCTTTGCAGTCATCCAGTGGATAATTTTTTAGACTATGCCTTTGACCCTGTTTTGGGTTGTGGGGACCCAGCAATGAATGAAATAGACAAAAATCCTTCCCTTCCCCACTCCACCCCCTGGAACTTACATTCAAGTGAGGAGAACAGACATTCGACACAATATTAAGTCAAATTCACAGGATTGTTACATGGAGACATAAAAAGCAGGGAAGGGGGATAGGAAGTGTCAGGGGTGGGAGAAGCACTGGAATTTTACAGAGGCAGCCAAGCAAAGACTGGAATGGAAGGACATGAAGGAGTGAGCCACAGGCAGACCTGGGGGAAGAGCATTGCAGGCAGAGGCTGAAGGAAGTGCAAGTGTTCCGGGGTAGGACATGCCTGTGGAGGAATAGTGAGAAGGCCAGTGTGGTTGGAGCGAGGGGGCAGCAGCAGGAGATAAGGATAGACAGGGCATGGAGGCCAGATCCTGTAGAACCTTGGAGGGCACAGGAAAGTTTCTGGCTTCTATGTGGAGTGAGAAGGGGAGGGTTTTGAACAGAGGAGAGACACAGGATTACCCTAGCTACTGAGCAAAGAGAGGGAAGCAGGGCTGAGATCAGGATGAGGCAAGTTAAGCATGTGAGGAGCAAAATTTTAGATGACCTCACTCACCTCTCCCTATCCCAGCCCTGCAATGAAGGGTTATTTAGACCTTAAGGTAAAGACACTGTGATGGACACAGACCACGCCCCCATCAAAGAGTGCCTTGTCAGCAGACAGCCTCCAGCTATCGGCTCTCCAGGGATGGCTCAAGGTGTAGAAAGCCATACCCTTTCTCAGGGTGCATTTTTATCTTTTTAAAATTTTAAGTTCTGAGATACATGTGCAGAACGTGCAGGTTTGTTACCTAGGTAAATGTGTGCCACAGTGGTTTGCTACACCTATCAACCCATCACCTAGGTATTAAGCCCTGCACATATTAGTTATTTATCCTGATGCTGTCCCTTAGGTTGTGTTTTTAAATGTAGGCTTTATTATTCTCATTATTATTCAGGTATGGCAAAGCCAACAGATAGGAGGCCGTAGAGAATTAAAAGGATAGTTTGTTACTCAAACAGATCCAGTGGTGGGAGCTTGTCATGCCATGCAGTGGCCACAGGGGGGCAGCACCAGGGATGTTCAGGAGGCAAAAGGATGGGTGAAAAAGTAGGCAAGATCTTTCGCTGCTGTTTCTGAAGGAAGAAACACCTGAGGCGGGGTAAACAGGCTAGCGATTGGCTTGTGTGAATAACTTCAGTAGGTTCTGGGGCAGAGCACCACCCCTAGTTTTCTGGTACCTGGCCCTGCAGTGATTAGGGTAGGTGGATAGTGGCCCATCGTGTGAGAGCCAGTAAAGGCGGTGGCTGGGCCTGCGGGCTTCGGGCTGCTTGGTTTGCATGTGAAAGGTGCACTGAAGTCCACTCATTCACTCTCTCGAGGAGTTGGCTGGCTTTAGGAGAGGCAGCCTCTCCAGAGTCATCAAGGGTCCCGGATATCAAAATATGAGAATGAAGAGGCATTCTTTTTTTGTTTTGTTTTGTTTTTGTTTTTGTTTTTATTAGCCTCCGTTACCTGAAGAATCTGAACCTCAGAAAAGGCGTTCTTAATACAGGGTGGCCCGCATCCTGTGACCAGTGTACGTAGGAGTGTAAAGGCCTGGCCCTCCCAGCCCAGCATGGACAACCCCATAGGAGCCACTGCAGCTCCAGGGCTCAAATTTTAATTTGAGAAGGGCTCAAATTAAAAAGTCAGATAATACCAAATGTTGGTAAGGATACAGTCCTTTCATTTTCCTCTCTCACCAAGCCACGCTATGTGGTAACCAGGCTGCTAGGTATGAAGTCAGCCACGTTCACTACAAGCAAAGGAAGCCAAACGCAGCAGCAATGACTCAGAGACGTCAAATCACCAAATAGCATTTCCATATAAACAAAGACACCAGACAAAAATCCACCAGCCCTTCATTCTCCCGCCTCAGCCTCTCACCCAGCTTTGTTTTCCCAGTTAAAACAGTAAACTCAGGCACACGTCTTTTGATCTGAGCACCAAATCAAAGGGACACGGAATGAATGTGCTGTCTCAGACGCAGATGTAGTCTGGAAACCAGGTGGGTATATGAATCATCACATCTCCTTGACATATCATCTGAATCAGAACCACATAAAGTCTTGTCCAGGTCTAGTTGTTCTGTTAGACATCCAAGTGGCCTTCCAAAAATAAAAATAGCCTAAGCATTTACAGTGACAGATATTGAAATCCAAAACCTAAAAGCCTACTGATGACAGTGCCCCAGGTGGCTTGGAAATGGATTTTTTTTTCCCTTCTTTTAATCTAAATCATGTTCCCAGACAGTGCCGAGCCTGGTATAAATTCTCTTCTTCACTAATCTTTTATACACTTTTATGCTTGTCTGACATGATTGAACATGACTCATTCATAGTTCCGTTTTCAACCACTGCTGGTCTCTTCCAGTCAGCCACATCTGTTTTTTTGCAGTTAAAGTCTCCCTTTGTCTATCATATAATTCCTCGGTGTTCTTAAGGGAAAGGGAGTCCACAGAAAGGGCTGGTCACATGCCAGCAACTGCCACACACGATAGTGGATCCCAGACCGTCTGCTCTGTTTATTGATGGTGATATGAAATGGGACGTCAACTGAATGAGAACTGCCAGCTCCACAGTGTAGACTGGTGGTTTTCAACTGTCTTTTGTTTTTTCTGCAAACTCTTTCTTTCAAACAAAATTTAAATAAAATTAGTAACAAGACTCCTGTTATGGAACGGGGGAGGGATACATCCTCTCCTTTCTTCTCGAGAGAATTCCTGCAGGATCTTCTCTGAAACCATAGTGCTCCAGGAACATGCTTGACATCACCAGTGTAGACTAAGTTCATGTTATCATAGTGGTTAACACAAGTTATCTCTAGGTGATTTTTTTTGAGAAGGAGTCTCGCTTTGTCCAGGCTGGAATGCACTAGCACTATCTCAGCTCACTGCAAACTTTGCCTCCTGGGTTCAAGTGATTCTCCTGCCTCAGTCTCCTGAGTAGCTGATATTACAGGCACGTGCCATCAGGCCCGGCTAATTTTTGATTTTTTAGTAGAGGCGGAGTTTCACCATGTTGGTCAGGCTAGTCCCTAACTCCTGACCTTGTGATCCACCTGCTTTGGCCTCCCAAAGTGCTGGGATTACAGGCGTGAGCCACCACATCCAGCTGTGATTTTTATTTTCTTCCACTTTTTCTGTATTTTAAATTATTTATGATGAACATGTATAACATTCTAATCATAAAATACATGGACTGTCTTATGGATACTAGTATTGTAGGATATTCTTTAAACACACTCTACAAAGCATCAAGCTAGTTTCTGGACATTGATAATTATTTGTGCTAACGTATTCTGGACACCATTCTTGGCATTGAAGGTACAGTGGTGACCAAGGAAGACTGCAGCCAACCTCAGCAACCTGACATTTTAATGGTGGGAAGACAGGCATTGGAGTGTCCTGCCTACACGGCTCTGCAGGGTCTTGTTTGGGGATTTGTGCGTTCCATCCCTGCAATCTGGAGTTCTGTAGGTCTAGCAGCCCTAGTACTCAGAGGAAAGAGGCCTCCCCACAGGACAAAGTAATAATCCCTCTATACTCAAATGGTGGCTGCCCCCCATGCCTGTTGGCCAGAAGGCAAAAAAAAATAAATAAATAACAAAGTAATCACTATGCTGGTGAAGGCAATTGAGCCTGATCATCATGAAGAAGCCAGGCTGTGGCCATGTCATGGAGCCAAGGAGGTCCATGTATGGTACTCAGCTGGTTCACTGGGCACCTCTTGCTCCTCTCATGCCTAGGAGTAACTGTAAATGGGCAATGCAGCCTGATCAGGACATGCAACCAGGGCTCAGACCCCTCTCAGATGAGGGTCTGGGTCACCCTACTAGGTCAGCCACTTAGATGAGCAAAGGGAAAGGGGAGTCTAGAATGAGTGTTGGAGGAGAGAGATGATGAGTATGAGTGATGACCCCAGGCTAACTGCAGCAGTAGGGTCTCTAGTCCATGCCTTTCTCATGTAAGTTTCTTCCACAGTTGTGACCAACCAGAATCCTGGGGAAACCATGCCTGGAGAAAGTGAACTTAAGTGAGAAGCAAATGAGTGGACTGCAGCAGATGCAGGCGGTGCCCCACACAGACCCTCCTTGCTGGAAGGTGCCCTCATCCCCTATCTGCACTGCTGTTGGCTGATAACTCATAGCTGTCACACTCAGCCAAATCAGACACACCTCCTCCAGAAGGCTAAGCCACCCTGCCCTTCTGGGAGACTCAATAAATGACATGGAGTACAAAAGCCCAGCCCTCTTGCCTCAAAGGGGAACCAGCTCCATGGTGCAATTTATGTTTTGGAGCTCCCCGGGATCAGACTGAAGTTGTCTCCTATTACTTTTTTTTTTTTTTTGATACTTTGTATTACTTAAATTGACATAAAATTTGCATATAATACACTGATATGAAATATAAAATTCCATGAGTTTTGACAAATATCTTCCAATGTAACAATACCCCATCAAAAATATTTATATCACTGTCTCCTGCCCACTTCCAGTTCATCCCAACCTTTTTCATAGCATTTTTAAATTTTTAATCAACATAGATTCATTTCATCCATTCTTGAACTCCATGCATATGGAATCATGCAATGTGAACACTTTCACATATTTTCTTTTAACCAATGTAATATCCTTGAGATTAATATAAACAAGTATATTAGCAATTCATCTTTAAATTTACCATACATATTTTACTGCTGGAAGCAAGTCATCTTCTATTGCTTAGTATTCAATTGTATGAATATGCAACAATTTAGTTTTTTGAGACAGGATCCTGCTGTGTCACCCAGGCTGGAGTGCAGTAGTATGATCATGGTTCACTGCAGCCTTGACGTCCAGTGCTCAGGCAATCCTCCCGCCTCAGCCTTCCAAATGGCTGGAATTATAGGCATGTGCTATCGTGCCCAGCTGTCCTAACTTCTGTTGATGAAAATTCAGGTTTTTCCAATTTATACCCATTATGCTATCAAAATTCTTACATATGATTTTTGTGAATATGTTCTTTTATTTCTCCTGGGTAGGTAAGTAGAATGACTAGGTCATAAGGTGGATGTATAACATAAGAAATGTTCAGTTTTCCAAAGTGGATGTACCATTTTACACCAACGATGTGAGAGAGAGTTGTTCTGCATCCTCATCAACACTTGGTGGTGTCAGATTTTGAATTTTAGCCATGAATGTGAAATGATATCTCACCACGATTTTAATTTGCATTTCCCTAATGGTTAATAATGTTGAGTGCTTTTCCATGTGCTTATGGGCTATTCCTGTATCTTTTCTTCTAAAGTGTCTCCTTCAAGTCTTTTGCCCATTTCATTACCTATTATCAATTTGTGTGTTTTAAAATATATTTTGGATACAATTCCATGACAGATGCATGTGTTAAGAGTATTTTCTCCTAGACTGTGCCTTATCTTTTCATTTTCCTATTGGAATCCTTTAATGAAAAAGAGTTTTTAATTTCAATGAAGTGCAATTCACTTTTTTTTTTTTTTTTTTTTTTTTGTCAGTGAATTTTGTGTCTTTCTTAAGAAATCTTTTGCCTATCTCCAAGGTGGCATAGTCTTCAATGTCTTCTTCTAGAATTTTTGCAATTTAGCTTTCATATTTAGGCATATCGCCCTTCTCAAATTAGATTTTGTGTGTAATGCAAGGTAGGTGTGGCAATTTTTTTTTTTCAAATATTTTTTGTGCCACTAGTGGGAAAGCCTTTCCTTTTCCAATGGCATTGGGGCATTTGTTGAAAGTTTTATGTGTGTCAATCCATTTCTGGATTCTGGATTCTGTTCCATTGGTCTATGAGCTTATCCCTGAGACTGTATTCTTGTTCTTGCTTGGTTTTTTCCCCTGTCTTATCGTGTCTCTGTCACTGCTGCCCCCACCCTGAAAGAACCACCTTAATACATCACTTGAATTACATTCCCGTGTCAGGCTCTGTTTTCAGGGAACTGGATCTAAGACAACAGATATGCAAGTTAACAGTTAAATGAGATACTTTTGGGTGCTAATTAGTGATAGGGATAAGATGAAATATGGCAATACTGTCAAAAGTAACTAGCTTGCAGGGAGTCACTGGAGAATTCAAAAAGGGTCTCTCTGAGGAGTTCTGAGTTTTAGCAAAACATCTGCATAGTTGAGGTGCAGCAATACAGCCATCATTAGAGAAGGAAATTCTAGGAACTGAGACGTTAGGGTATTGGGTGGTTTGTCGATGTCATTGCTGAAACCACTGAGCATGATATTAAAAGTAATGGTGGAAAGGGAGCCAGAGAACTAGATGCTAATCCAGGCAGGAATCTATTGAAAATTTCTTCAAATTACCTAGATTATTTTTCTTTTAGAGTTGGGGTTTTGCTCTGTTGCCCAGGCTGGAGTGCAGTGATACAGACATAGTTCATGGTAGCCTCAAACTCCTGGGCTGAAACCATCCTCTTAGCTGGGGATTTTGAAGGAGGATGGAGTAAAGAGGATTTCCAAGTATCCATGAGGAACATAAAGGACACCTACCTTATCTCCACGTGCTGAGTCCTGGGGAGTTGGGAGGAAACCACAGCCTTGATACAGAGGCTATAGGGAAAAGGTATCCTCAGGGAACAGCCAGTTTTCATTTGGAGCAAGAATTTGAGGAGACGTTCCAGAGAAGATACTTAGGATTTGGAGAAGTGTGCAGATCATGGATCATAAGCCCCAAAGGGCACAGTGGAAGGGCAAAAAGATTTGGGAGAGGGAGTCATATTCAGGGATGTGGGGAGGTTGGTGAGAAGGAGAATCCTGTGATGATGGAGGCATTGGGGTCTTGGACTTCGTGAGGGGTCAGTAATGAATAGGAATGGTCCTGAAAATAAAGCATGCACTACTTGAAGATTTCATGGGCATCTACTGAAGACATAATGGCAGCCAGCAGTGTAGAGTCGTTAAAGACATCAGGAGGGCTGGACAGGACCAATGTCCTTCATAGCAATGTTTTCTAAATGTCAGTAGACCACATACAACCATCAGGAATTTTTTACATACTCACAAATCACTGTATATCTACATAGTAATTTGCTTTCATGTAATACTTAAAATGTACTAAGAAAAAAAGACTATTCTTAAAATCTTAATTTGATAGGCTGACTATATTTTTGAATATTCATTAAAATAACTTGATTGAAATAAAAATTAGATCTCCTAATATGATCCTGAATATTTGACCACATTTGAAGAGGCATTATAATATTTCAGAGTCACAGTCATATTCTATAGGTCACTCCTGCTAGATACTAAAGTTATTAGACTGCAGATGTCATGGTGAGTCAACAAGGAACCTAAAATCGAGTGAGGGGTAGAGGGAAGAAAGTCATTATCATACATTGTGATAAGTGTTATGATGAAGGTGGTAGAGGGCATGAAAGGAACCCATGATGGAGAGAGAAAGCCCTAGAATTTAAGAAAGTGTGGGTGAAAGGTGCATCTATTAAGGTTGCTTTCTGGCAGGTCTGACTTGGCTTTGACCAATGGTTCTCAAGCTGAAGCATGTGGCAGAATTACCTGGAGGACATGTTAAAACGGATTGCTAGAAGAACTTGTTAAAACACAGACTTCTAAAATTTCTTGATGACATGCCTAGATGTGGGTCTTTTGTCATTCATCGTGCTAGGTACTAGATAAACCATTTAAAGTCAACATTCATGTTTCAATTTTCTTGTATTATTTCTTTCCTAACTTCCAACTCTCCTTTTTTTGTTTTTTTCTTGCTGGATTATTTTTTTAAATTTTTTATTTCCGTAGGTTTTGGGGGAAAGGTGGTATTTGGTTGCATACGTTCTTTAGAGATTTTGGCAATTCTGCATCCATCACCGGAGCACTATACACTAAACCCTATTTATCATCTTTATCCCTCACCCCCTCCCACCCTTTCCCCTGATTTCCCAAAGTCCATTGTGTTATTCTTATGCCTTTGCATCCTCATAGCTTAGCTCCAACTTATGAGTGAGAACATGCTTGGTTTTTCATTCCTGAGTTACTTCACTTAGAACAATTCCATCTAAGTTGCTGTGAATGCCATTAATTCATTCTTGTTTATGACTGAGTAGTATTCCATTGTATATATATACCACAGCTTCTTTATCTGCTCATTGATTGATGGGCATTTGGGTTGGTTTCACATTTTTGCAATCGTGAATTGTGCTGCTGTAAACATCGATGTGCAAGTACCTTTTTTATATAATGACTTCTTCTGAACTATTAATCAGATGTTTAGCTACCTGGATTAATTAATGTTGTTTCACTTTTATTTTTTTATCCCTTCATATTTAACTTCTACTTCTAGGACTTTTTTTCAACTTTCTCTTCCAATTCCTCTATTGAGTGTTTTTTTCTTGATGTATTGATATACGTATTTTTGAGAGCACTTAGTTATTCTGAGTGCTTCTTTTATGGCATCCAGTTCTGTTTCATGATTTTTTAAATTTTAGGATGTTTATAGAAAGGTTTTTCTACCTTCTGAAATGTCTGTGTGACCTCTGAGTTCCACTTTTCTTCTGATTTGTTAGATTTGACCTCTGCATGTCCTTTTTCAAATGAGGCACTAAAAACTCATTGAAGGTTCAGTCTGTTTGGGTGGAGCTTTCAAGTTGTGGGCTTTGTGGGAGGGCAATAAGGTGACCAGCTAGCTTCTTCCTCAAGGGACACCCAAAAAGCATTTTCTGTGGGTGCTTTAGCTGCAATGCTCAGTCTTCCCAGAGAGGACCTCTGGCTACTGGCTGGAGGCTAAGTGAGGGAAGTGAACAGGGGCCTTGCTGTTCACCATGCAAATTTTCACTGGATCTTCCTGTTGTCAGTTCCACGTCTCTCTCCCAACCTCAATGTACAAATCTCCACATTTTAGCTAAAGTGAAGGAAAAGCAGTCCCTGCACTTTCAGGGTTGGAGAGGGGATCTGAGAGTCCAGCTCCCCTTATGTAACTTTTCATCTATTTTTAGCCCATCTGTCATTCCCAAACTCAGCAGTATCTGGTATCTCCAAATTTTCAGCTTCTCTGAAAAGTTAAGAGTATAAATCTGTTTGCTCATGGTTGGTTTTTTTATCCATTCCTCCTTCATCAATTATCTCTGCTATACAACAAATTTCCCCAAAACCTGATGGCTTAAACACCTTCTATTTTACAGTTGCTTGACTATAACTCATCGTTTCTATAGGTCAGGAAACCAGACACAGCTTATCCAAGTCCTCAGACTCCTGGTCTCTCACAGGCTGTAATCTAGCACATCTGCTGGGATGCAGTCTCACTTCAAAGATCACTGGGGGAAGAAACCACTTCCAACCTCATATACGTGGCTGTTGGCAGGATTCAGTTCCTCATGAGCTACCTGATTGAGAACTTCAGTTTCTCCCCAACAGGATTACTCTTTAGGGCATCTCACAACAGTGCAGCAAGGAAATAGGAAAGCCAGAGAGTATAGCACTGTAGGATGACCGTAGTTAGCAATAACATCTGAAATAGTTTCAAGTAGCTCAAAGGAATATATTGAATGTTCCCAACACAAAGAAATGATACATATTTGAGATGATGGATATGCTAATTACCTGATCTGTTCACTATACATTGTATGTATTGAAACATCACTATGTACCCCATGAATATAAACAGTTACTACATGTCACTTAAACAAAACTATACACAAAAAGACAGAGAGAGGGGGATAGACAGGCCACCCAAGATGAAAATCACACTGTTAAATCTAATGTCTTCTATTTTCTTTGAACTTATAGGTTTGTGCTCTTAAAGGTTTATTTTACTGTCATCTTTAGTGAGCTTCCAGTAGGATCTGAGATATGTATGTTTTCAGTCCACCAAGGTAATGATGTTGACGTTTCATAGAATTACTTATGAGTCCATACAAATGAGTCTTTACAAACCTCTAAGCTGGAAAATGATTTGTAGAGGGAGGAAGATGGGCACACTGCATATCACCCTCTATCACTGCTTTGCCCACTGTGGTCCACCAGCTGCTGTCATTTCACAATGAAGATTTTTATGTGTCCGGGGCAAAATGGGAACAATGAGGGGAAGAAATTTGATTTTTGGTTTTGTTGTTTTGAAACAGGGTCTTGATCCGTGGCGCAAGCTGGAGTGCAGTGGCTGAAATGCACCATTCACTGCAGCCTCTACCTCCCAGGCGCAAGCAATCCTCCCAACTCAACCTCCTAAATAGCTGGAGTACATGCACATGCCACCATGCCCAGCTAATTTTTGTATTTTTTGTAGATAAGTGGTTTCACCATGTTTCCCAGACTCGTCAACCATCCTTAACAAGCGACAGTATCAGCAAATCTCCATTCATAAATCTGATTCTGAGAGCCAGGTGGTTTTACAGCCACAGAGTACACTATGAACAGTAACCAGCCTGCTGACAGAAAATGCCCTAAGGATATCAGAGAGAAAATGCGGGTATAAGGACCACAGAGATGGCATCAAAGACAGAAGCAATCGTGTTATTGTCAAGTAGATGCTGCTTATTGCAAAAATGTGGAACCAGCCCAAATGCTCACCAATCAACAAGTGGATAAAGGAACTGTGATATATATATCATACATATATGCATATAGATACACATATGCAACCATAAAATGCAATGAATTCTCAACCATAAAATGCAATGAATTAATGGCATTCACAGCAACCTGGATAGAATTGGAGACTATTATTCTAAGTGAAGTGACTCAGGAATGGAAATCAGACATTGTATGTTCTCACTCATAAGTGGAAGCTAAGCTATGAGGATGCAAAAGCATAAGAATGATACAATGGGCTGGGCACAGTGGCTCACACCTGTAATCCCAGCACTTTGGGAGGCCGAGGCAGGCAGATCATCTGAGGTCAGGAGTTTGAGACCAGCCTGGCCAACATGGTGAAACCCCATCTCTACTAAAAGTACAGAATTAGCCGGATGTAGTGATACATGCCTGTAATCCCAGCTACATGGGAGGCTGAGGCAGGAGAATCACTTGAACCCAGGAGGCAGAGTTAACAGTGAGCTGAGATTGCACCACTGCACTCCAGCCTAAGTGACTGACCGAGACTCCATCTCAAAAAAAAAAAAAAAAAAGAATGATATAATGGGGCCGAGTGTGGTGGCTCACACCTATAATCCCCACACTTTGGGAGGCCAAGGCAGGTGGATCATTTGAGATCAGGAGCTTGAGACCAGCCCAGCCAACATAGTGAAACCCTGTCTCTACTAAACTACAAAAATTAGCCTGGCATGGTGGTGCGTGCCTGTAGTCCCAGATACTTGAGAGGCCGAGACACGAGAATTGCTTGAACACAGGAGGCAGAGGTTGCAGTGAGCCGAGATGGCACCACTGCACTCCAGCCTGGGTGACAGAGTGAGACTCCATCTCAAAAAATAAATAAGTAAAAAGAATGGTACAATGGACTGTGGGAACTCAGGAAGAAAAAGTGGGAAAGGGGTGAGGGATACATAAATACAAATTGGGTGCAATGTACACTGCTTGCATGGTGGGTGCTCCAAAATCTCACAGATCACCACTAAAGAACTTACTCATATAACCAAATGCCACCTCTTTCCCAAAAACCTATGGTAACAAAAATAAATAAATAAATATAAGTAAAATAAAATGTGAATAGCATCTAAGATGTCCCCCTTGCACCAGGAACAAAGCTCTGCCCTGTTGGGGTGATACAGCCAGACCCGTTCCCATGAGAGTGCATGCATGGGCTAGACAAGGTCAGGAAAGATTTGGAAGAAAATAGCAACAGCTGGCCGGGCACGGTGGCTCACACCTGTAATCCCAGCACTTTGGGAGGCTGAGATGGGTGGATCACCTGAGGTCAGGAGTTCAAGATCAGCTGGCCAACATGGTGAAACCCCGTCTCTATAAAAATACAAAAATTAGCTGAGCCTGATGGTGGGTGCCTGTAATCCCAGCTACTCGGGGGACTGAGGCAGGAGAATTGCTTGAACCCAAGAGGTGGAGGTTGCAGTGAGCCAAGATCATGCCATTGCACTCCAGCCTGGGTGACAGAGTGAGATTCCATCTCAAAAGAGAGAGAGAGAGAGAAAAAAGAATAGCAATAGCTATTCTCCTCCTTCAGGGAGTGCTACTGATGACTGGCGAGCCAGAAAGGGAGGGAGGGAGACTCGCTTTTAACTGTTACCCTCTTTGAATCCTTTTATCCATCTACATGTCTTGCCTATTCAGAAATACATTTCAAAAACATAAAACCATCATTCACCATCATTTCGTAAGAGAGGGCATTGGCCAATCCCCAGACGGAAAGAAAGAAGGACAGACACCACATCAGAGTAAAAGATACGCTTCCTCATAGAGGAGAGGCGGCAGCTTTACACTGGATGAGAAACAAAGTGGACAGTTACATTTTCCTTTTTTTTAAATGCAAAAAAAAATTGACTTTTATTTTGCAGTATGGCATTGCATGTAATTGTCAAGAGAAAACTGTTGTTTGAGGGGGACCCTTAGGTAGTATAGCTTGACGGAAATCCCATCTAATGTAGTCTGGCCAAAGAGTTTCATCATATCATTGCCTGAAAATCCACTTTCCCTGACGAATGTGGGAACCACTGGAATTAACACTCTCATTGATCTTTTACTAAGTCTTAACTATTCTGGGAAAAGCTGTAAGAATTCAGGAACCAAACTTGTAAATCTCTGGTTTCTTCCCCTGCCCTCTCCCTGTGGGGCCAGAACAAAACAGTGGCTACAGGTTCCAGCCAGCAAATGTTACAATAAAGACATATTTCTTGGATTCATCTGTTAAGGCTGGGCAGAGTGGCTCATGCCTGTAATCCCAGCGCTTTTGGGGGCTAAGGCAGGCACATCACGAGGTTGAGAGATGGAGACCATCCTGGCCAACATGGTGAAACCCCTTCTCTACTAAAAATACAAAAATTAGCTGGGCGTGGTGGTGTGCACCTGTAGTCCCAGCTACTTGGGAGGCTGAGGCAGAAGAAATGCTTGAACCCAGGAGGCAGAGGTTGCAGTGAGCCGAGATGGCACCATTGCACTCCACCTTGGTGACAGAGCGAGACTATCTCAAAAAAACCCCACAAAGCCAGACTAATCTCTAACCTACCACCGACCACTTTCAGGGCTACTAAGGTCCCAAAACAGCCTTGTGAAGTAGACACCACATCACCCGCTTGATAGAGGAGAAAACAGAAGCTCACGGTAGTTAAATGACTTACCCAAGAACACACAGCACTTAAGGAGCAAAGACAAGGGTCCAGCCCAGCTCAGCCAGACGACCAGCCTTCCTCACTGGGCACCTGGCATCCGCTTGGTGGGTGCTCACTTCCTGCTGCTTCTCGTCTCCCATGTGTACTCCCACTGGGTCCTGCCGGGAGTATGGCGGCCGAGGGAGATGGCCAAGACTCAGGCCTGAAACTGTGCTTGTGTTTGGGGTTAGGAAGGGAGTGGGCACTGGCCACTCTTTGAACTTGGTGCTGCAGACAGCCCCACATCTATCTGGGTTTCTACAGAAACATAGACCCTTTGTCAGGGCTCCCTGGTCCCACCACAAGTGAAAGTCACCATAAAGAAATAACTGAGGGACATCAGGCCCATGGCTTCGATGAGCAGGAAGGGTGTTTCGTTTTCTTTCATTTTGTTTGAGACAGTCTTGCTCTGTCACCCAGGCAGGGGGCGGTGGCACCATCTCAGCTCATTGCAACCTTCATGTCTTAGGCTCAAGAAATTCTCCTGCCTCCGCCTCCCGAATAGCTGAGATTACAGGCATGGCCACTGCATCTGGTGCCTTTTTTTCTTTTTTTTTGTATTTTCAGTAGAGACAGGGTCTTGCCATGTTGGCCAGGCTGGTCTCGAACTTCTGGCCTTAAGTGATCTGCCCGCCTCGACCTCTCAAATTGTTGGGATTACAGGTGTGAGCCACCATGCGCAGCTGGCAAGGGCCTTTTAATAAATTTATGCATTCAAAATCCAATTCAGCCAAGCTCTGACTACCTCTCCTCCTAACCCACCCCAAGCCTGAAAACCATTTCTTACATATGAAAATGTAGCCTCTAAGCTGGGAGATTAAAGAAGACGCAGGCTTCTTATCTCAGGCTGGAGATTTAGAGCGGCCTTCCTGGTAGAACTGTAACAGGATCCCTTCATGAGAGGAACTAATCACTGTGAAAGATTTTGACGGTACAGGGGACGGGAAGAGCAGAGAGACAGCTCCAACCAGCCAGCCTACTTTTCCACAGTGACCCACGTGAGGCAACAAATTCACCTGCTGGACCCTGTGGTGCCCAGCCTGATTTTAGCTGCAAAGCAAGGGGCTCCAGGCGAAGAAAGGCAAGGGATGGCCAGACCCATCTCACAGATGAGGTCCATCAAGTCTCAGAGGGGCAACTTATGAGACAGTACTCAAAAAAGAAATGCCCAGGGCTGGGCATGGTGGCGCACACCTGTAATCCCAGCACTTTGGGAGGCCAAGCTGGGCGAATCACCTGAGGTCAGGAGTTCAAGACCAGCCCGGCCAACATGGTGAAACCCCGTCTCGACTACAAATATACACACAAAAAATTAATCAGGCATGGTGGTACGTGCCTGTGGTCCCAGCTACTCCGAAGGCTAAAGCAGGAGAATCGCTTAGACCCAGCAGGCGGAAGTGGCAGTGAGTCAAGACTGCACCACTGCAATCCAGCCTGGGCGACAGAGTGAGAGTCCGTCTCAAAAAAGAAAAAAGAAATGCCCACATACCCAGTAAGCCACCGGGGCTACAGACCCCTTGCAGATGAGTAGGGTCATCTTGCAGTCATAATAACCAGCCTGGCTGGACTGCCCTCCCATCTGAAAGGTGACCTTAGAGTGGGCTGGGGCAGACGGTGAAACAGTTTTGTGAATTGCTTATTGAAATGTTGGTGCCCTGAAGTCAGCCATGGTGGGAGTATTATAACCATGGAAATCCATATACACAAACATCAGAGTTGTTTGTTTTGGGTTTGTCCCCCTAGAGAACTAGCTCACCAACAAACCACTACATGAGAAGGTGAAAATACTTCAGACTGAAGCCAGAAAGACTTGGGTTCCTCCACAGTAAGCCTGTGGCCTTGGCAGGGTATTTAACCCTGTGGGCCTCTGTCTTTTTATCTGTAAAGTGGGGCTGATACTAGTGACTGTGTCAAAGCACGTGAGGACTAAATAGGACGTGTGACATGCTTATCATAGGCCTCGCTGGCACCGAATCCATGTTAGCTTTCACTGCAATTAAAGAAATACTCATCTATTCACCCATTTCCTTCTCCCAGACATTTCTACTGTCCAGAATGAGGCAAATTTTCTCTTTGGAATCCCACTTCCCTGCCTATATGAAGGCCAAACAAGAGAACCTAAGAAAAAATGTGAACATTGGAGTCCAAAAACCCCAGAATGAGGTTCCAGCATCTCAGTCACTTACTAGCGGCAGAATCTTGAGCAAGTGCCACGCGTTCTCTGAACCCTCTACCTATGAGGCTGCCAGGAGGATTCAGTGCGATAGAGGTGTTCAAAGCACACAGCACCATTGCCCAGGGCAGGTGCTTGCTAAGTGGCATCACATATGACATTGACATGGGAAATCATTTTCATGCCCCCCCCCCGACCAGATTATGAGTACTGCAAAGGCAAGGTCTGTGCCTAGTACATAGTAAGTGCTCAATAAATTCTTATTGAGGGAAATCAGTCCCCCAGAATTAACAGCTGTCCTGCTCACCTCCATTCTCCAGAGAGGCCACCAGCTTTATCTGAGCAGCTGTGCTGCTGTGGGATGGGCTTTGCCTTTAAAAGGAGCCAGTAGAATTGGCATTCATCTAGGCAGTGCCTGGGCATCACAAGGCAGAAGACACCTGCCTAAGTCTACTCAGGCAGCCATTAAGAAAGTACCATAGACCAGCTGGCTTAAACTACAGACATTTATTTATTTTCTCACAGTTCTGGAGGCTGGAAGTCCAAGATCAAGGTGTCTGCAGGGTCAGTCTCCAGTGAGGGCTCTCTTCCTGGCTTGCAGACGGCCATCTTCTTGTGGCCTCTTCTCAGTGTGTGAACAGAGAGATCTCTTCCTGCTCTTAAAACCTCCTATTCTCATGAGCTCATCACCTCTCAAAAGCACCATCTCTAAAGGCAGCTATATTAAAGGTAGGCTCCAACATACTCAACCTACGAACTGGGGGTGGACACAGTTCAGTCCATGGTGCCAACTTTCTAATCAGTAACTCTTAGAAGTAACCTGTACATTGGGACCAGCTGTTCTGGTTTCTAGTTATAATCCCCAGTCCTCAAAGAAGCCACACACTATCTCACCTCCATGCATTTGCCCAAGCCTGCCCTTCCTTCCTTTCTCCCGTGAAACCTTCCCTTCCCCACGTATGGGAGTTCTGCTCATCTTTCAAGACTCAACTCAGGTATCTCCACCCCAGGGAAGTTTCCCTTGAGAAGGAAGGAGCCTCCCCTCTGGTTGGGGAGTTGCTGACTGCATGCATGGCTACATCCTCTGCTCCAGGTTGAGACACAGCTCCAGCTGCCTATGCCTGGGTCCAAATCCACTCGGACACTTTGAACAAATCCTATGTCCTCACAGAGCCTTGATTTCCTGAAAAACTTCCCTCAACGATTGCAGGCATTAAACAACAGCAAACAAAAGGATGTAAAGCCCAGGCCTTGTCCTCATGAGCTCATGGTCTTTCAAGCATCCATTCACTTCTACCCCCTGCCCACCCCAAACAAAACAATTCATGAATATCCCTTGCTGTAACCGGAGCACTGTGCTAAGCACTTCCCAGGCATAATCTTGGTTGATCAGCACAACAAACCTACCAGTAGGAACCATTAAGACCCTCAGCTTACAGAGGAAGAAACAAATGGGCACAAAGAAGTTAAAGACTTAGAGAGGCAGGAAGAGGGGAGGAGGGCGCCAGCAGGGTACAAGAATACTGTGTTCCCTGTAGATGTATATGATTATGATTTGTCCATCAAAAACAGCATTAATACAAAGCAAACAAATAAAAACACTATGTGGCAATCTTAGTTCAGCTACAAACGTTCTGTGTGACTCTGGGCAAGTCCTCTCCTCACCCTGGGCCTCGGGCTTACCCACCTGGAAAAGGGATGCCTAGTCTCTAAGCTGCCAGGCCACAAGGGTCTCCAGATGGTGCTGTGCATTAGGAATTCCTAGGGACCTTCTAAAACCTTTGATGTCCTGGTCCAATCACAGGCCGATTAAATCAGAATGTCTACGGGTGGAAGCCAAGCAGAGCACTGTTTTGTTTCGCATGAGACAATGTCTTGCTCTGTCGCCCAGGATGGAGTGCAGCAGTGCAATGACAGCTCACTGCAGCCTCGACCTCCTGGATTCAAGTGATCCTCCCACCTCACAGTAGCTGGGACGACAGGTGCTTCCACTGTGCCTGGCTTTTGTTTTTTTAAGGGTCTCCAGGTGATTCCAAAGGGGGAGCAAAGTTTGGAACACTGGTCTGAGGATTTGGGTACTGAGCCAAAAATTAAATTAAATTAAATATCCGGAATAGGCAAATCCATGGAGACAGGAAGCAGATTAGCAGTTGCCAGAGGCTGGGAGGAGAGGAGAATGGGGTGCAAGGTTTCCTCTTGGGGGCAGGGAAACTTCGAGAAACTAGAGAGTGGTGATGGCTGCACAACACTGAATGTGCCCAACTGTATGCTTTTGGATGGTGAAAATGGGGCCGGGCAGAGTCACTCACGCCTGTAATCCCAGCATTTTGGGAGGCCGAAGCCGGTGGATCACTTGAGGTCAGGAGTTCGAGACCAACCTGGCCAACATGGTGAAACCTCATCTCTACTAAAAAAGACAAAAATTAGCTGGGCGTGGTGGTGGGCGCCTTTAGTTTCAGCTACTCTGGAGGCTGAGGCAGGAGAATTGGTCGAACCCGGGAGGCGGAGGTTGCAGTGAGCCGAGGTCCACCACCGCCCTCCAGCCTGAGGAACAGAGCAAGACTCCCTCTCAAACAAGCAAATGAGATGGTGAAAATGGGAATCTTTATGCCATGTGTATTTTACCACAGTGTTTAAAAAAAGAAACGAGGGAGGGAGGGAGGAGGGGAGGGAGGAGGGAGGGAAAAGAGAAATAGAAATTACAGTAAAAATAGGGTGTGACTTGCCGGAGGTCAGAACTTTGAGATCAAACAAGGGGACACCCAGGATAAGAGCTCAGCCTCTGGAGGCCAACCCGGGTTCAAATCTCCACTCTACAACTCGCTAACTGGGTGCTGTGTGACCCTGAACAAGTGACCTCCCCTCTCTGATCCTCTCTCGGTGCGGCTGTAAAACGGCGAAAAGCAAAGCACCGACCTCAGAGCGTGGCTGCGAGGCTGCAATAGTAAAGGCCGGGCATACCCGGCTTGCTGAGTGAAGGCCGCCGTGACTCCGGGCCCAGTGGGGAGCATCTCGGGAGGTCTTTGGAGACCAAGCACCCGAGGACAGGCCTCAGCGCGCAGCCGTCCCCACCCCAGCCCGCGGCCCGGGGCCCTGACTCAGCGCCGTCCCGGCCTCACCTGGCCCTGCTGATGGCCCACGCCCGCCGCCCGCGGCTCCGGACACTGCTTTCCCAATTGCCCGGGCGACACCAGAGCCGGGGCTCTCAGCTCTACTGTGACCCAATGAGGCTGGGCGGGCGGAGCGCGGCAGCCTCCAGGTGGAGCCGTCGCCAGGTGAGGCCGCGCCGCGTCGCCTCTTCCCGGTCTGTGGCGACACCTGCTGGCCGTCCGTGGAAAGACACACCCTCCGCTCCCACCACCTGCTTCCCTTCAGCCCATTCACTTCTCAGCCCCTATTATGCGCCCTGCAGGTATCGCGCCAGGTGTCTGGGACTTTTAGGCAGAGAAACAAAGAAAAAGATGCAAGTTGCATCATTCCTTTTTCAGACACAGAATAATTTTAGCTGGGGAGATCCCTGCCAACTTAAAGGAAGCTAAGAAACTCTCCATGGGATGGGAGTGGAACTAATCCAAGCATCAGAAACAGCCTCTGCAAAGGCCTTGGGATAGGAAGGAGCCCCGCTACTTGGAGGAAGTGCAATTTGCCAAGAAACTTGAACAGAGTAGGGTATGGTATGAAGTTTGCAGAGACTAGGTGAGACCTTCCTTCCATGTTATGCTGGAACAGACCTGGAAGGAAAGGGACCTGCCCTGTTTTATAGACGGAAGTGGTGGATCTAGAGGGATTGTCTCCACCCACATCTGCTGTGGGTGTCTGAGAGTCATTCATTCAACAAACTTTTCTTGAGCAGCTTTTATGTGCCAAGGACTGTGCTAAGTATAAAATGCACAATGGCAACGAGACATATTCTTTGAGGTGCTCCTAATCATGTGAGTATATCTAACCAGACCAGGAAGATTGGAGAAGGCTTCCTATCTCAGGAGCTCTTACAAACCTCCACATCCCAACCCCCCAAGACAAACACAAAGGAATGAATCCCTAAGGGTGGAAATTTGAGACAAGAAGAGGCTAGTAGAGGAGATATTTGAGCTCGTGAAAGCATGCCAGAGGAGTGACTCAATCCCTATCCCCACTGAGCTCCAGTTTTGTACAAGGAAAAACATTAAGACAGATGGATTGAGTCAGGATACCAAGCTCTACAGAGATGCCAGGACATTCATGGCAAGTTAAGCTCAGAGGACTTGTCTTGGTGATAGGGGTTCACCCCAGTTCTCAGATGGAACTTTTGCAAGAGGATTCTCAAAACACACCCACCCAAGGCAGGCTGATGGAACTCACATGGCCCACCAGCATCCTCTACATCATCTGCATCAGCTGGAACTTGCCCTGAACCAGCTCCCAAATCACTGATTGATTAAACCAAAGAAAATTTATTAAGCACAGACCCTGTTCCAGCATTGCAATTTTGGGCTCTTACAAAGATAAAGTCCATCCATGAACAGCAAGGGGCAGGTTGATGTTTCAACAAATTATCTCAACTTGCTGTGATACAATGAGGAAATGGAGGTGATTTACAATTTCAAGGAGGCAGAGTAAGCTGTAGGATTTATCCTGAATTTGTGTATTAGTCCATTTTTGCAATGCTATAGAGAAACATCCAACACTGGGTAATTTATAAAAGAAAGAGGTTTGACTCACAGTTTCACATGGCTGGGGAAGCCTCAGGAAACTTACAATCATGGTGGAAGGGAAAGCAGACACCTTCTCCACAAGGCAGCAGACAAGTGTGAGTGTGAGAATGAGGAAGTGCCACACTTTAAAGCCATCAGCTCTCATGAGAACTCACTCACTCTCACGAGAACAGCATGGGGGACCCACCCCTGTGATCCAATCACTCCCCTCCCTCAACACGTGGGAATTACAGATCCTTCCCTCTGTTTTAACTTCCCTCCAGGTGATTCTGATGCCCTCTGAAGATTGAGAACCTCTGTTCAATGAAGAAAAGTCCAGAGGAGCCTATAAATCTGTTTTTAACAAGCTATCCAGGCAATTTTCCATGACCCATGTGTCTGGAAATGGTACTTTAGTTGAAGTCAGTGATTTTTCTTTTCACCTAACTTTTACATTGCTTATTCCTTCCTTATATCTCAGAATGATTGTCTCATCTTCATTCTGTAAGAATGTGGGTTGTTTTTTTTTTTCATGAACAGTCATGTGCCACACCAAAAAGCAAAGAGAACAGATGGTTATCAATGTGAGAAATGGCAACCTGGGACTCTCCTGATTTTAGCACTGAATGTCCCGTGTCCCAGAAGATCCTTAAGTTATAAGCAAACTGGGACAGCTTGGTCACCCTAAATGGATATTTATACATGGGCATTTACTGTGACCCAAAGAACAATCAACATAAAATGCTGAGAGTTTTGAATTATACCTTCTACAACGTTTTCATGCCAGTCTTAATCTTAATCTTGAAATCATCATGTCATCTTTATGACTATTTCTGATCCACTTTAATTAGCAAAGCTTATAAGCAAAACACTACACATTTCATTATTATGGCCATTTGACTTATGAATATCATTAAAACTCGACTGTGTAAATTGAGAGTAAGCATTCTGTGAGTTAGCAATTCCACTCTTAAGTAGATACTCTAGGAGAAACTTCCAGAGAAGTTAGGCAGCAGAGAGTTTCACCTTGCTACATTGTTTGCAGTCCTCTTGAAATGTAGAAGCAACATAAATAATCAACAGGAGAATGAATGACTATATTGTGTTGTTTTGAAACAGGCGAATGTATATGGAACTGTCAAGTAAATGAACCAAAGCCATACCCATGGAGATCTCAGAAGCTTAGTCCTGTGTGCAGAAATCAAGTTGCAGGAAGCTATATCTACTTTATTCATGTGAAGTATAAATGACTGCAACTAATATATAAATCTTACAGATGCAGAATATGTCATAAAAATATAAAAATAGGTATTAAAATGATACAATACAATGGCTACCTTCAGAGGCAGGGAGGAATGAATGAAGAGCATAAGACCTGAAAGTCCATTTTAAGTATATCTTTTTAACTGTGTATCTTATCTCTTAAGCTGAGACACATGAATAATCATTGTGTTATTCTCCAAACATCTGGTGTGTCTCAAATATTTTATCATAAGTATTTTGCCCACTTTATTCTTTGCACAGAGATCCATGCTGTTTTTAACACATAAAGTCCACATGACTTGCTAATATTTTAAAAATTCTAGTCTGTCTAAGCTAAAATTGAGTCTTTTGTGCTACACTAAGTTTGTATATTAGGGAAGAGTCTGTATGTTTCTTGTTCATCACTGAATTCCCCATGTCTAGCAAAGAAGCATTTGCAAATGGATAAAATATTGACTGAAACATCTACATTTTATAGAAGAAGAAACTGAGACTCAGAAGGGATATGGTTTGGCCCAAACCAGATACTGACATAGAGGGAGAGCCAAACATCTTGAATCTTTCTGGCCACTGCCTCTTCCAATGCACCAGTGGTTCTTGAAGGATGGTCCCCCGATCTGCTTGTTTCTGACAAGCCAACAGTATACCTTCACAGTTTTGCCTCAGAGCAATGCCAGTTATGCTATTTTCTGCCACAATATAGTCCACAGAGGTATTGAACTGCACTGAAAATACTACACTGATTGGATCTGCTAAGCACCAGCAGAGTAGCAAGGTATTTAGATGCAGATGAAAGGGTGGAAAATAAATCCCACAGAAATTCAGGAGCACCTCCTCAGTGAAGTGCCTGGGGCTCAGTGCTATGAAGAATGTCAAGATTTCTCCTCCATGGTGAAAGACAAGTTGCTGCATTTCACATCACCTAAAACCAAAGAAGAGACATGATGACTGGCAAGCCTTTCTAGATCCTAGAGGCAACATGTTATGCATCTGAGTGTGCAACTGTGACCTATCGAAAGAGTTACCCATAAGGCTGCTAATTTTGAGTACAGCTGGAACCAGAAAAGGCTCCTCAACAAGTTTATGCTGCAGTAGAAGCTGCCGTACGACTTGGGTCTATAATCCAGCCAACACAGTGACACAATAGTGGTTCTAGTGGATTGAAGATGAGCCTATAACCTGGACATTTTCGACAATTTATGCCACTGAACCAACATGAAAACGTGGGAGGAGTTAATTTATTGGCTAGAGTGATTGATGCGATTACCAAGAGGAAATCGGGTTGTGGTATGGTTTGGCTCTGTGTCCCCACCCAAATCTCATGCTGAATTGTAACCCTCAGTGTTGGAGGTGGAGCCTGGTAGGAGGTGATTGGATCATGGCAGTGGTTTCCAACAGTTTAGCCCCATACCTCTAGCACTTGTTGTTTAAAAATGTGTAGCACCTCCGCCTTCCTTCTTTCTCCTCTGACCAGGTAACCGGTACCTCCTTCCTCTTCACTTTCCACCACGATTGTGTTTCCCGAGGCCTCCCTAGCCATGCTTCTTGTACAGCCTGCAGAACTGTGAGTTAAACCTTCTTTCATTATAAACTACCCAGTCCCAGATAATTCTTTCTAGCAATGTGAGAGCAGACTAATACAAGTTGCATCAACACAGGAAAAGTAAGGAGGACTATGTCTAGATCTAGGGAATTCTCTGGATATCTCTTAGTGCTTCTGTGACAAATAGTAAAGGTTTAGGGGAACCTGCAGCAACTAAAACGTGTCAGGATGGTTAAGAACTCAGATCCTTCAGAAATAAAAGCTTTGGTTATTCCACCAACTAAAGAACCCCAGCCAGTTGATATTCTGACCGAGAGTGAAGTAAATACAGATGAGTAGAGGGAGAAGGATGTCATAGATATCAATTACAACCTCACGGCCATGATTACAGAAATGAAAATGTAATTTTGCATATTTTCTACTTGTTTGTTGTATTCCTTTGTTTGTTTGTATACATTAACCATTTCCTTCTTTTTCTTTCTTCTCATTTTTATTTTACAGATACATGTTTAGAAGTTAATTTTACAATTTGGCCTTTAGGCTAGACAGGATATCAGTGAGACTGGGAGTAAATTTCAGGAATGATTTATATACTCAGTGACAGATACAGTGACTCCTGCAACTGTGTATCTCCTCATTTTTGAGAAAAAAGGTGAGAACTTGTAGGAAGTATAGCTCTATCTTGTTACGTAGAAATATAAAGTCATTTTATTGTTGTCTATAAAATAAAAATGTGTGTAGTGGAGTGCATATGAAAGCTGAATAGTCAAAGGAAGGAACAGTATTGATGTATTGCCTCTTGGTTCCAAATTTATCCTTTTTTGCCTTCTCTGTAAAGAGGAATCTGGGCCCTTTAAGTATTTTCCCTTTTCCAGATGGTACAATGTTAAGGTTGCCAATAGATGGCGCTGGAGAGACATTGCGGGATGAAAGAGCTTTGCTTTCTGCAGCGGACGCTTAGCTCACCCGTCTTCTCTAAGGCTCCCCTGGAGCCTGGTTCCTGCAGCTCGGGATTCCCCAGTCCTGGCTCCTGCAGTGCATGGCAGCAGGTTGCATCCAGCAGCCTCCCCCAGCAATCCTCTTCCCCCACCCACCTTCCAGCAGTTTTGTGGCAGAGTGCCTCCAGTAAGACACCATCCAACAGCACTTTTCCCCAGAACCCTGGGGGTGGATTTCCAGCAAGTTCCAACAGCACAGACAGCATCACAGCACCTTTCTGGCACATGCTGAACCATGGCCGTGCCTGTCCTAATAAGGTGTGGATGCCAGCCCTGTTGGTGGGGCTCTATCACAGCCCTCGGGGTAGTAGCTTCCCCTTATATTTGCTATTCCCATCGTCTTTAAATTTTTCTTTACTTATTACACTCTCACTACCAATATAAGGCAAGTAGGAATGGTCCTTGGAGAGGGGACTTCTCAAAAGAACATCTCAGCCTGTCCAACTCTCTCCTGACCCCTGCCCCGCCATCTTTCTTCCCTCCTTCTCTACTCTTCCCTCTCAGTTGCCCCTCTCACCCTCTTTCTCTCCCTCATTCTACTTCTTGTTTCCCCTTTCTCCTCTCCTCTGTCTCCTTTCTCCCCACCCCCTCCTCCTTCTCCTCTTCTGTCCCCCTCTCTTCCTCTCCTCCCCTGCTCCTCATCTTCTCAGCTTCCACCTACCCTTTTGAAAAATAAACAGCACCACCTGCCCTGCACTTGAGATGAGGCAAACATCAGATGCATTAGGGCTTGGCAGAGGGCTTCCTTCCTTCTCTCTGATGTCCTTCGGGGAAAAGGTAGACAGAGGCACCAGGCAGACACAGAAGGCCACTGGTGGTCATCTCTCCAGCCTGGCCACCTGCACAGTGCTGGCCTCCCTTCAAATATCTCCTGCCAATTCCATCTCCAGGACATGCTGCTGCACTCTGGCCCCAATCACTGCCTCTGAGTGTCCTCCGCTGGCTCCGATCACTAGCTCTGAGGGTCCTCCACTGGGTAGCTGAGGATGCACAGGAGGATGCAGGGAAGAGGAAAGGACTCGGGGCTTCTCCTCCAGGCAGAGGCATTCATGCAAGCTCTTCCCCAAGCTGAGGTGGCAACTCAGGGTTGATTTTGGAAGAGAATGATGCGTGTGTGTGTGTGTGTGTGTGTGTGTGTGTGTAAGAGGAAGAAGAAGATGAGGAAGAAGAAGAAGGAAAAGGAGGAGGAGGTGAGAGAGAGAAAGAAGAGAAGGAGGAATAAAAAAGACAGAGGAGACAGCAAGACAGAGAAGAAGGAAGAGGAGGAGAGGGAGAAAAGAGAGACCGAGAGAAAAGGAGACAGAGACCAGAGAATGTGGATTGAAAAATCCATCTGGAAAGCTCTAAAGAAAAGTTGAGGCATGTAGATGACATACCACAAGGCATGAAGGGGCTGAAAAAATTTCATTCTGGAGCCAGAACCCTCCCCAAAAGAGAGAGGAAGCCAGCGCCCCATGGGATGTTCAGTGCACCCCCAGCCCCCAGCCAGGTGTAGCTCCAGGAGGCGAGGAGGTGAGCAGAGGTGCTACATGCAAGGTCGCAGCTGGTTTTTGGTGACTGACGGTGGGATATACTGTGGCAGCCCGTCGGGAGGGCTGCTGGGTGGATCCCTGGTCTCTCTGTCTCCCCACCCTCTCTGTCTCCTTTTCTCTCGGTCTCTCTTTTCCCCGTCTCTCCTCTTCCTTCTTCTCTGTCTCGCTGTCTCCTCTGTCTTTTTTCCTCCTCCTCCTCTTCTTTCTCTGTCTCTTTGTTGCCTCCTCCTCTTCCATTTCCTCCTCCTCCTTCTTCCTGTTCCTCCTCATCTTCTTCTTCCTCTTCACACACAGTGGAGTCCTGCACACTGGAATGCAAGGTGTCCACCAGGAGAAGGAAAGGGCTAGATGTGTGTGAGAATGGAAAATTGCCTATGATGTGTTGATAAAGACAGAAAAGCAGTTTGCAAATGTATATGTGAAGATGGACATTTTTCTTTTTTTGAGACAGGGTCTCGCTTTGTCACCTAGGCTGGAATGCAGTGGTGTGATCTCAGCTCACTGCAGCCTCAAACTCCCAGAGTCAAGCAATCCTCCCACCTCAGCCTCCCAAGTAGCTGGGACTACAGGCACCCTGCCACCATGCCCTGCTAATTGTTTTTTATTTTTAGTAGAGACAAGGCCTCACTATGTTGCTCAGCTGGTGGCAAACTCGTGGACTCAAGTGATCCTCCCACCTCAGCCTCCCAAAGTGCTGGGATTACAGGCATGAGCTACTGTGCCCGGCCAGGTATGAACAATTTTAATCAAAGCTGGAGGGATGAAGCACCACCTTGTGAACAATCAATCTCAAGAGAAGAGGAGATGAGAAATGCAGAGATCATCACTTTCAACTTCATAGGCTTCCATAGTATCTGACTCTTTTACAATGTGCATGTGTCATTTTGTGATAAAATGGAGATATTTATAATTTGAAAAATGAATATATAAAATGCACAAATTATAGAATTCCCTTTCCAGACCTCAATTTCTTTATCTCTAGAGCAGGGATGACCTTCACTCCCTCCCATGGTTTGATCTAGTTAACAAAGTCTTATGTAACACTTTTTCTGAGCTGGGTACCATTCCACGCACTTCACGAACATTCCTTCATTCAGTCTTTATACCAAGTCTACAAGGTGGGGCTGTTAGCATACCCATCCCATTCTACAGATGCGGAAAACAGCATATGGAGGGTGAGGAAGTTACTCAAGCACACTCAGCTAATAAGTGGCAGAACCAGGATTCAAACTCAAGCAGTCTGACTCTGGAGTCTGACTTTTTAGCCACTATGCAACTTTGTAAAGTGTTGGTGAGAAAACACATATAAGGTGGTTTCCACATAATACGTACCAGTAATTTTTGGTGGGAGGCGAGAATGCTTCTCAGACTCTGCCTAAAAGTGACCTGAATTAATGAATGCATGAGTGAATGAAACCACAGCTATTTGAATACCAGCTGTAAGTTTCTTAGCTTTTATCCCTCTCCAGCATCTAGCCCAGGACATAGCACATAGTAGGGCTAAGGAATGGAGACAGGGAGAGAATTGAATGCTCATGTGGCACACAGTAGGCCCTCAGGAAATGACTGACTCTTACAGCAGCATGGTTTTTTCTTCCTCCTGGAGCCCCACCCTGACTCTCCCATTAGACTGTGAGCACCAGGCAGACAAGGACCCCGGCACCCAGGCCTGGGCCTGGCACACAGTAAGGGCTCAATGAAGGATGGAGAGCACATGGCTGAGCATGTGAGTGGGTGGGGCCTCAAGGAGAGAGAGGGCCGGGGCTGGGTGGGTTTCAGTCCTGGGAACTCAGGTTGGATGACCCCAGAGGGCCAGCACCCTTCTCTGAGTTCTCAAGGTGGCACCAGGCTGTGTCCTGGGCTGGGGATGAGGGGTAGGGAGGAAGCTGCATCTTCCTCTCCTGTGGGAGGAGAGAGGAGAGGCCATGTCGGGGAAGGGAAGGGAGCCTGCAGGCTATCAGTGGAGGGTCTGTGGCTAAGAAGAACCCCCACCCATGTCTTTTTTGGGGAACTCCTCCCTGTTCCCTCCAGGAAAAAGCACCCTAACCCCAAGGAAAAAGGCTCTTTAAATAAAGTATTGCAAGCTTCTCCCAAAAGGCCTCCTCCTCTCTCCATCCTCCAAAGACGCACCAGTGTCGACCCAATAAGAAGTCCCACCCAGGAAGGCTCCCCTGCCTGAGTAAAGCCCCATGGATAGTATTAAAAATCAGGGCTTCCCTCCATTTTCCAGGCCCCACCTACCCCTCCTGAAACATGATCTGTCTCATCCCCTTTCCCCTGCTTCCCTACTGCACAAGAGAATCCCACTGGCCCTGGCCCAGGAGAAGGGCCCAATCGATGCCTGTGCTATCCTCATTCAGGGAACATTTCCTGAGCGTCTTCTCCAGGCAAGAGCCACATGGGTGTTGGCAGGCAGTGGGGAGCCTGGGCGTGATGGCTTAGGAGCTTCCAGTGGGGTGGACTGATCTATAATCAGATCAAGGCCATCCATGGACTTACTGTGGCCTCTGCCTGTAGCTTAGAGGAGCCCCAGAGCCAGCATGGACGTCTTCCTGGAGGAGGTGATGTCTGAGCAGAGACTGGGAGGAAGAGCTTCAGTTGAAAGAGTGTTGTTAGAGATGGAGAAAGTGGCCTGAGTTAAGAGCAGTCCTGGTTTCCTGGAGCAATTTAGAGTTACACCATACAGCAGGAAGAGGAGCCAGTATGTGCAGCAAGGATAGGGAGGGGAACGCAGCCAGGTTCATTCTGCCAGCTGAGGGGGCAGAGATGGGACACTTGTTACAGCCCTTCTGGTCCTCATTCCTGCCTTTCCTTGGGGTCTGGCCCATGCCCTGAGGCTTGATTTTCTAAGATGCTCCTTCCCCTTTTGTGCTTATGCCTGGTATGGGTTGAATCACGTCCCCCAAAAAAGACAGGCTGAAGTCCTAACTCCCGGTGCCTGCAACTGTGACTTTATTTGGAAATAGGGTCATTGCAGATGAAATCAAGTTAAGAGGAGGTGTAATGGATTAAAGTGGGCCCTAAATTCAGTGACTAGTGTCCTCAGAGGGAGAAGGAGACTTAGAGATACACATGTGCACAGAATATTCTATTCTTAAGTTACAGATATACAGTTTTTTATATATATTCTTTTTTATTTATTTTATATATATATAAAGAATATACAAAGAGGTAGTAAGGAAAATAATGCAGCTCTAATCCTACTCCACAGACAGAAAGAATAGGAATTTGCTGGTGTGTTTCCCTTTAGACTTTTTCTTTTTTTTAAAAAAAAGAATGAAAGAGAGAAAGAAAGAGGAAGAGATTTTAGAAAAAGAGAGAAAAGGAGAAAGAAACAGCAAAAGAAAGAAAAAAAAGAATGAAAGAGAAAGAAAGAGGAAGAGAAAGAGGGAGAGAGAATGGGATTCTTGTTTTACTGCCCAGGCTAGAATACAGTCTAAACATGGGTATTAAAAACCTCTTTTATGCCAATAATTGTGTTTAACAATGGAGACAGGAAGGAATAGGGGATGAAAATAACAAATAAGCAGCCAACCAATATTTTATTTAAACCTGTGAA
>CAUYQU010002968.1:0-33331 GCA_963574635.1 Cheracebus regulus
TTTCTTTCTCCTTTTCTCTCTTTTTCTAAAATCTCTTCCTCTTTCTCTTTCATTTTTTCTTTCTTTTGCTGTTTCTTTCTTTCTCTTTTTCTCTCTTTTTCTAAAATCTCTTCCTCTTCCTTTCTCTCTTTCATTCTTTAAAAAAAAAAAGAAGAAGAAGAAAAAAAAGAAATGTGTGTTGAATGAAGAAGTACAACCAATCTAATATTGCAGCTAATACTTATTTAGCAATTCAGTGGATTACAGCGATGGATTTGGTGAAGTCTACATTTTAATTTTCCTCTGTTCAAGAACCCAGCAAGTATTTCCCAGTATCAATTTCCTGGATCGAGCCATGAAACTATTTCTCAGAAACAAGGAATTGTGTATTAGGCTTATGTGTTAAGCCTTTACCATGTGTCAGGCTTTGTGTAGAAAGTGCTTTATAGATTTTATCCATATAGTCTGCAAACAGTTCTTTTGATTATGCTCATTTTACAGTTGGAAAAACTGAGATTTAGCAAGGTCAGTAATTTCAGTCATAATGGCAGAGTTAAGATCAAAACCCTAAACACGCGAAAGCTACCTCTCACATATGAAACTGTGTGTGTGTGTGTGTGTGTGTGTGTGTGTGTGTGTGTGTGTGTGTGTGTGTGTGTGTGCAGAGTTCTCAAGTCTGTGAAATTAGAGGTTGGTCCCTATGAGCTTGGACAGCACCTTAGCCCTGAAAAAGTCCAGGACTCGAATCCATGAACATAAAAATATTCATTTAAATTTGGGGACGGACACTGTGGCTCACACCTGTAATCCTAGCACTTTCAGAGGCCAAGGAGGGCCAATAACTTGAGGTCAGGAGTTTGAGACCAGCTTGGCCAACATGGTGAAACCCTATCTCTACTAAAAATACAAAAATTGATAGGAAATTGCTTGAACCCAGAAGGTGGAGGTTGCAGTGAACCGAGATCATGCCACTGTACTCCAGCCTGGGCAACAGAGGTAGATTCCATCTCAAAAATAATAAATAAATAAATAAATAGATAAATTTGAGGGTCCTGGTTTATTTCACTTAGCATAATGTCCTTCTGGTTTGTCTCTGTGGTCCAAAGTGGTAGGATCTCTTGTTTTTATGCACACACACACATACACACCCCCCACATTATATTTATTCATTCATTTGTTGAATACAAATGAATGTTGCTGGAAACACCATAGGTTGTTTTCATATATTGGCTATTGTGAATAATGCTGCAGTGAGCATGGGAGTGCAGGCATCGCTTCGTGATACTGATTTATTTATTTATTTATTTATGACAGGGTGTTGCTCTGTCACCCAGGCTGGAGAGCAGTGGCTTAATCTTGGCTCACTGCAACCTCCGCCTCCTGGGTTCAAGCAATTCTTCTGCCTCAGCCTCACAAGTAGCTGGGACTACAGGGTGCACCACCACACCCAGCTAATTTTTGTATTTGTAGTAGTGACAGGATCTCACCATGTTGGCCAGGCTGGTCTTGAACTCCTGACCTCAGGCGATCTGCCTGCCTTAGCCTCCCAAACTGCTGGGATTACAGGTGTCAGCCACCACGCCTGGTGTGATACTGATTTCAAGTCCTTTGCATTTATACCCAGAAGCAGGATTGCCAGATCATATGGTACTTCTATTCTTAATTTTTTGAAGAACCTCTGTACTGTTTTCCATAATGACTATATCAATTTGCACACCCACTAAGAGAGTGCAAGTGTTCCCTTAACCCACATGCTTGCCAACACTTGTTATCTCTTGTTTTTTTGATGATAGCTGTTCCAACAGGCCGGAGACGATATCTCACCGTGCTTTTGGTTTGCATTTCCCTGATGATGAGGGATGCTGAGCATCTTTTCATACAGCTGTCGACTGTGTATATGTTCTTCTTTTGAAAAATGTCTATTCAGGCCCTTTGCCTGATGTTTAAATTAGATTATCTGTTGTTGTTCTTCTTCCTATTGTTTTGTGCTATTGTACAGTTTGAGTTCCCTCTGTGTTTGGGATATTAACCGCTTATCAGATATATGGCTTGCAGGACCTCATGTATATGTGGAATTTAAAATAGTTGAATTCACAGAAGCACAGAGTAGAATGGTGCTTTCCAGGAGTTCGGGGATGGGGGAAATAAGTAGAGGGTGTTCAAAGGGTATGAAGTTCCAGTTACACAAGATGCATGAGTTCTGGAGATCCAATGTACAGCAATGTGACAAGAGTTAACAGTAGTGTACTAGATACTTGAAATTTTCTTAAAAAGTAGGTTTTAAGTATTCTTACTACACAACAAAAAGTAATTATGTGAGGTGATGGATATGTTAGCTTGATTGTGGTGATGATTTCACCATCTATATTATATCAAAACATCAAGTTGTGCACTTTTAGGTATGCACAATTTTTATTAATTATACCTCAATAAAGCTAAAAAATAAGTAGGTAAATAAATAAATTCAGGCCCAGGTGATCCTCCTTTGGTAGTAGAGAGAAGAGGCTTAGCAAAGCTATGTGACTGTCACAATAATGTGGGCTCCCCTGTGGCCAAGTGTAAAAGTTCCTACTTCTCATCTGGTGAAACAAACACTCAGTCAGGCAGAGCAACTTTATTACTCACAGGTAGACAGCAAGGATAAACAAAAGCCTAGGAAACACAGGAAGCAGGTCCCCCAGGGCTCAGGTAAGCTGCCCAGGGTCGATGAACCCCCATCTGCACAAGCCCCACGTCACACCTGAGCTCAAGGACTCTGAAGACGCTCCACTCTGGGTTTCTACCCTGGGAGCAACTGGGATCATTTAGTCAAGCATTACAGAACATCCTGTTCTTCCAGGAATGAGATAATAACCCAGGTTCTGGCAGATCTTTTCTCTTTATTTCAAGATGTTGCATTCTTGGTACATTGTGCTGGAGAATTGCAATCAAGATGGAGAAGAGAAGAGGCAGCCAGCATCTTCTAGGGCCCTGACCTTCTGCTTCAAGCTGGGTTCAGGACTATTCTGCCCATGCTTTTCCCTCCATCCCTCAGCGTCCTTGATCCATAGCCCTGAGCTGCCGCCCATATGGTGGCTATAGATCTGCTGTCAGGTCCTGAGGGAGACAGGCATTGTTTCTCACTGTCCCTCCCTCTTTTCTCTTTATAGAGAATATTAAGCCTGTGTCCCAGGCACTGTGCTAAGCACCTTACATGCAGTAGCGATTTTAACCCTCACTAGAATCCTATGAGGTAGGTCCAACATTACTGAGGATGAGCAAGGTTGAGTGGCTTGCCCACTTTACTTAATTAGGGAGCAGAGGAGCTGGGATTTGATTTTAGGTTGGCTGATCCCCAACCCAACTTTCCCAAGCATAAGCCCAGCGTCCATAACCACAATTCTGCAGGTTCTGCTAAGGGTGTGAGTGGTGGCTTCCTTTTGTAACATCACACTGGGATCCCAGAATTGTCCATTCATGCACCCAGGGCTTTGGGGGTGAGACACTCTGTTCTTTGTGGCAGCTCTAGGCTATGGTGAGAATTGTATGGGACAAGGACACTGAGTGGGAAAGCAGAGAAGGATATAGCAATAGAAGTAAAAGTTGCTAGCACTTAAAAATACCATTCTTTCCAATTGAGTTCCACCATCTACATACCCCCCAAATAAATAAATATCCCATTCCTTCCTTCCTCTCTCCTCCCTCTTTCCCTTGGGTGATTAAGAGCAAGACTTTGGGCCCGGCTCAGAGGCTTTCACCTGTAACCCCAGCATTTTGGGAGGTCCAGGCAGGAGGATCCTTTGAGCCCAGTGGTTTGAAGCTGCAGCGAGCTATGATTGTGCCACTGCATTCCAGCATATGCATTCCAGCCTATGCAACAGCCTATCTCTATTTTTAAAAATAAATAAATCGGCCGGGCACGGTGGCCCATGCCTGTAATCCCAGCATTTTGGGTGGCTGAGGCGGGTCGATCACCTGAGGTCAGGAGTTCGAGACCAGCCTGACCAATATGGTGAAACTCCATCTCTACTAGAACTACAAGACTTAGCTGGGCATGATGGTGTACACCTGTATTCTCAGCTACTTGAGAGGCTGAAACATGAGAATTGCTTGGACCCAGGAGGCAGGGAATGCAGTGAGCTGAGATTGCACCATGCATTCCAGCTTTGGCAACAAGGTGAGACTCCATCTCAAAATAAATAAATAAATAAATCAGGCCTGGCACAGTGCCTCATGCCTATAATCCTAGCACTTTAGGAGGCCAAGGCAGGAGGATCGATTGAGGTCAGGAGTTTCAGAACAGTCTGGCCAACACGGCAAAACTTCGTCTCTACAAAAAATACAAGAATTAGCCAGGCATGAGGGCCTGTGTCTGTAATCCCAGCTACTCAAGGGGCTGAGGCAGGAGAATTGCTTGAGTCCAGGAGGTGGAAGTTGCAGTGAGCTGAGATAGCACCACTGCAGTCCAGCCTGCACAATAGAGCAAGACTCTGTCTCCATAAAATAAAATATAAAACAAAAGTTATTGAAAGATAAGTAAATCAGAAAAGACCAGATTTTGAAGTCAGGCACACCTAAGTTAAAATGCTGGTTCACTTGTCGAACAGAGTGTCTGTTCAGCAAACTAACCAGCATTCCCTATAGTCTGGGCAGACAGTCATATGAAAGTTTAGAAAAATACAGAACATCAGTGCTCTGAGAACCTTAGACCACTCCTGTCCCTGAACCTCAGTCATCACTGCAGAAGCCTGACTTTGCTCTATTAAGATTAGAAATGTAGGCTGGGCACAGTGGCTCACGCCTGTAATCCCAGCACTTTGGGAGGCCGAGGCGGGCAGATCATGAGTTTGGGAGTCGAGACCAGCCTGACCAACATGGTGAAACCCTACCCCTACAAAAATTAGCCGAGCATGGTGGTACATGCCCATAATCCCAGCTACTCAGAAGGCTGACTGAGGCAGGAGAATTGCTTGAACCCAGGAGGCGAAGATTGAAGTGAGCTGAGATCATACCATTGCATTCTAGCCTGGGCAACAGAGTGAGACTCCATCTCAAAAAAAAAAAAAAAAATGATTAGAAATGTACACTGTTGAGCCCCAGTGGTGGAAGGAAGGAGGGCCTTTCTTCCTGTGTTAATTGAATAGAGGCTACAGGGGTTAGCCTGGACTAACGTCATCTCTGTCTTTTGAGCTGTTCACCACAGTAGAAAAGAATCTAAGGGAAGATCACTGTCGTTTAGATCTGCTGACCTGTGTGCCTACCCCTTGCAAATGTCTGCTGGGTACTTCTAATTACACAGGTCATCAGATGCCTGCTTGGTAATATATGAACAATAAAAACAACTTTCATTTCTTCCTATTAAAAAAAAATGCCGATTCAGCCACTGACTAGCTGTGTGACCCTGGACAAACCACTTAACCTCTCCGGGCTTCACTTCTCTCATCTGCTGAACTGGGACAATGACAGACACTAGCTCATTGTTATGTGAATCAGGAAATATACACAAGAAAATGCTTAATAAAGAGGTAGCTGTGGCCGGGCATGGTGGCTCACGCCTGTAATCCCAGCACACTGGGAGGCTGAGGTGGGCGGATCACCTGAGGTCAGGAGTTTGAGACCAGCCTGGCCAACATGGTGAAACCCCATCTCTACTAAAAATACAAAAAAAAAATTAGCTGGTTGTTGTGGTGGTTGCCTGTAATCCCAGCTACTCAGGAGACTGAGGCAAGAGAATCACTTGAATCCCAGGAATCGGAGGTTGCAGTGAGCTGAGATTGTGCCACTGTACTCCAGCCTGGGCAACAGAATAGGACTCTGTTTCAAAAATAATAATAATAAAAATAAAAAAAGATAACCACTCCTTACACCCACCCGTAAAAAAAAAAAAAGAGGTAGCTGTTCTGAATCTCTTCTGCTCTCAGTCTCCCCCTCAATAGCTGAGTGACATTGGATAAGATCCTTCTTCTATGGGCCTCAATTTCCCAATTTGTACAATGAGTGTGTTTGATTAGATCATCGTTTCCTGGTGTATGGCTTGCTGGTGGTAAGCTAGATGATTTTTCATGGTATAAGATGAACATTTGTTATTTTAAATTATGAATAGATTTTAACATTTGAGAAAAAAATAAAACTAAGACAGCAAACGTGATTTCACGGATATTGTTTGGAATGAAGCCATGTAAAAAGTAGTGATTTAAAATAAAAAGCATGAAGTAAATAACAGATCAAGTTCTACACCGACGCAGCAGAAGCTGGGAAGGTGGTCCTGGAGCAACTCGGATTTGGGGAAGTCTGGGCAAGATGATCTGGCTTTGATTATCTGGCTACCCAAAGAAACTCCAGCTCATGAGTGACTTGCAAGGGGGACCCCTTGGGCCTCCCTATTTTTTTAAGTGGCCAGGCCCCTGTAAGCCCCATTGCCAGGAATTTTGGCTAATGCCCTTTCAGTACACGTTGCAAAAATAATATAAATAACTCATCCTAGGACTTCAAACATGCCACCTGAGATGTATGGTAGAAGATTACAGGTTTCCAAGAGGCACCCCCTCCATCATTCCCATGGCTTAGAGGCTTGCTGGAGAGCGGAGATCAATGCTTTGGTTTTATGGGCAGCTGGGCCACGTGACCGGGCCCCAAATCCTTTGCTTTATGGGTTGTTTACACATTCCTGGTGAGAAACGGTTTACATTCTGGGCTCTGAGCGCACTCCTAAATCAGCTGCAGGGTTCTTGCAGTTGGAGGTGAAAGAGATCTGTGTGTCGGTGGGCACCAGAAGGCAAGGGGAGGAACAGAGAGAGGCAGGCTGGGAGGGGGCTAGGAAGGGAGCCCCTCAGGGCCTGGGGGTTTCCTGTCTGTGGCACCTGGAACCTATTTCTGAGTCAGCGGGGGGCGCTGTTCAGGGCCTGAAGTGGGGAGGAACCTGAAGGGCTGCACATCCACCGTATGCAGGAAGTGCTGGGCTCGCACTCCATGCAGGCACTTTGCACACGTTAGCGCACTGGGTTCCTACAACAGCCCTGGGAGGTTGGGGTTATTTCCATTTTCAGATGAGGAATCAGAGGCTCAGGGAAGTAAAGCAACCTGTTCACTATTACATCGCTGGGGAGTGTCAGAGAAGAACACTCAAATTCTGCTCTAAGGCAAAGGCTGTGGTCTCACCACTCCACTTTCTTGTCACTGGGGATTCACAAAAGCCATTGGGGTTGGAACTTAGGAGTTGCCTCCTGGCATGAGGAGGAAGGAGGAGGAAGGAGGAGGAGAAGGTAATTCTTGTCTGGGTTTTGTGACTTGGCTAAGTCACTATCTGAGATCCCACATCACACAGTTGATCTTGTGGATCTGGTGCACAAGGTCCCCTGGAATCATCTGGCCAAGTTCAAGAGTACCTAGTGGGTCCCTGCTTGTCCCTCCCCTCCTCATTCCCTCCTTCCTCTTTTTTCTCCCAGTTACCTGCCCCCTCCTACCCTCTCCCTCCCCCTCTACCCTGAGAGGGTCCTTACGGTCCATTTGCTTTTCTTGGCCCCAGCTCTACCCTTGGCAGCTGTGTGGGCTCCTAGAAAGCTGCTCAGATGCTGGGGCAGCTCTGGGCCCCCTGAGTCTTCTCCAAACCATCCAGCCCCAGGGCCTCAGCTCTTCCCCAAGTGATGTGGCTTCTAGCCCCTTCCTCATCTTGGCTGCTGCCTTCTGAGGTCAGAGCAGGGAGATGACTCAAAGCTGGAGAGGGGAGTTAGCAAGCAGCCTGGGTAAGGAATGTTCTCTCTCTGGATCGAGAGGCAGCCAGGAGTTGTGGGAAGTGTGCAGGCTCCAAGGAGGGTGACACAGACATGGATCAACGCCCTGTTTCAACACTGAATCACCTCGTTCAAGGCACTTAACTCTCCCAGTCATGGTTTTCTCCTCTGTAAAGTAGAAATAACAATTGTAGCAGACATCCATGCTTTGTGCTGCCCGGCAGCCTTCCACCTTCCCCCGGCTATCCCCAGTTTCCTGTGGAGGTCCCTTCCTCTCTCACTCTCAGCCTATGTGACTTGGAGGTAAGCTCAACCTTGGCTCAGGGACTAAGGTACTGAGCACTTCCCTTACACTACCCGTTCCCTCCCACAGTGATTGGTTCAGGAACAGAGCAACCCATGGAGCAGAGCCATACCAGGAAAGGGCAATATTATTTGAGTGTGCGAATTAAGCTGTACCCGAAGCCAGATTCTTTTGAGTTTCCAGATAGATACAGAGACCAATACATTCCCTGTGGAAGATGAATCACAAAAATGGCCTGTTTCTCCACTCCTCCCTTTGATCTCTCTCCTTCTTGCAATATGGTTTTACAGCAATTCTTATCAAAAGGTTAGATCTATTTCCCTCCTCCCGGAATTTGGGCTGCTGTTGTGATTTGCTTTGGCCAATAGAAGGTGGCAGAAGTGATGGAGGGTAGGTTCTGAGCATGCACTTCAAGGAGATTTGCACCCTTACATTGGCTCTCTTAGACCTGTGAACGTGCCTAAGCTAGCCTGCCAGAGGTGGGGAGACCCAGTTGTCCCAGCCAAGCCCATCTTGAACCAACCTACAGTCTGCTAGCTGAAATGCAAGGAAGAGCTCAGCCAAGATCGGCAGAGCTGAACACAGAGCCTGAGCCCTGGGAGACCACAAGAACCATGGCATGTTTAACAGCTACATAGGATAGGGCTTAACAAAGTTATTAGCACATTGATTCTTTAACAAGAAAGGAAACTTTAAAAAGGAACTTTTCTACTTCCCACAAATACTTATTGTCTTAAACATTGCATTTTGGTATTGTAATTATGTACCAATAGCTGATATATTCCTTGTTTTGCTTAAATTAGTCCTGGTTGGTTTTTCTGTCATTTTCAATTAGAAATCCCAGATGATGCAACTGTAATACCTACCTCATAGGACAGCTCTGAAGATTACAAGTGACATTGGCAGAGTGGCTGGCACACTTGGGGAGGAGTCAGTAAACAATAGCTGTTGTCATTATTCCCTGTTCACCCTCCCAGCTGCTCCCTCATCCACATCCTCCAACCATAGGCAGCAAGTCCTCTGCCAGTGTGGATAGTGGAGGTGAGTACGCTGGCCGAGTGGTGCCCTGTATGGCCATGCTGTTGTTACTAGGCACTTGGGAGGAGACCAGAAGACCCAAGTTCAGTTCCCCATCTTCCAGAGGTGAGCCCTGAAGTGCCCCGTGAGAGAATGAGATGCTACTTCATGGGTTGAAAGGAATAAAAGTCTTCAACAGGATTTCCCTATGGTTTAGCAACTCCACTTCGAGTATGGGCTGAATTGTGTCCCCCCCCCCGCCAAAAAAGTCATGTATTGAAGCGCTAATTCCCAGTATCTCAGAATGTGACTGTATTTGGAGGTAGAGCCTTTAAAGAGGTGATTAAGTTAAAATGATGCCATTAGGGTAGATCCTAATCCAATCTGACTGGTGTCCTTTCAAGAAAAGGAAATTTGGATATACAAAGCCACCAGGGATGTGCATGTACAGAGAAAATACTATGTGAGGGCTCAGCGAGAAGGTAGTCCCTATTATTTCTTTTTACCAATCAAAAAGAAAGCCTTCAAGAGAAACCAGCATTGCCAACACCTTGATCTTGGACTTCCAGTATCCAGAATTGTAAGAAAATTAATTTCAATTGTTTAAGCCACCCAGTCTGTGATATTTTGATAAGGCAACCCTAGCAGACTCATACAACTTCCTAACTGCGTAGCTCTGGGCAAGTTATTTCACTCTCTAAACTTCAGTTTCCTCATTTATAACAAGATGGGCCAGGCGCAGTGGCTCACACCTGTAATTCCAGCACTGACCAGCCTGGCCAACATGGCAAAACCCCGTCTCTACTAAAAATACAAAAATTAGCTGGGCATGGTGGTGCATGCCTGTAATCCCAGCTACCAGGAGGGCCTGAGGCAAGAGGATCGCTTGAAACTGGGAGGCAGAGTTTACAGTGAGCTGAGATCATGCCACTGCACTCCAGCCTGGGCAATGGAGCAAGATTCCATCTCAAAAAGAAAGAAAGAAAGAGAAGGAAGAAGAAAGAAAGAAAGAAAGAAAGAAAGAAAGAAAGAAAGAAAGAAAGAAAGAAAGAAAGAAAGAAAGAAAGAAAGAAAGAAAGAAAGAAAGAAAGGAAAAAACAGGAGCCATGACAAGGAGTTTGGTGAAGATTAAATCAGATAGCACCTGTAGCTGGGGTGCCCAGGACCTGGCACAGGATGAGATCAGGGAATATGTTAGCAATCGCTGGTAAGTATGTTATTCATTTTAATTTATTCTTTGTTTATTCAGCAACAACTTGTTTATGATGACAAAAGCCATGTGTGTTTACTATTCAAAAATCTTATAAAAATACCAAAAAATGCAAAGTTCTATAAAGTGTCAGCCCCTTTTCCACATATATGTATACATTTTAAAAATTACAACCATACCACTCATACTGTCTCCTGACTTCCGTCCTTCCTCCAGCAGTAGACCCGCCAACAGTTCTCAAGGGGTTGTTATTCTTAAATGCCCATTACTGTCTTGCTTTGCTGGAAAGGGGAAAAGGGGAAACTAAACATGAGTTTCAAAGAGAATGGCCCTGCTTCCTTTGGGGAAGCTATTGGCTTCCCTCAGTATGGGGCACCAGCCCTTCACACCCCTTCCTGGAGATATCGGTTGGAAGAGGTCCCTTACACCCCTCCCTAGGAGGCTGGTGCCCAGACTCTTCTCAACACCCTTCCACTATGCTCGCCCCTCATTCCCACTTTCCTCCTCTGTTCTCCTGTCCTGCCCCTCCCAGGTGTTAAATGGGGGGAATTTCAGTCTGGAGTGAATGTTTACAGCTTACTTGAAACCCTTAAAAATAAAAATTCATCATAAACTGACAGATCCTTAAATTTAACTGTGCAAACAGTGCCACTACAATATTTAAGCTCTGCTTGAATGGATGTTCTATCAAAACCACATGGGCTCCCACCTGGTTTCCTCCCTGCAAGGGCAGAATTTGAGGAAATGCTGGCGGGATGTTTATTTGGGCTGAAGGCACAGACCTGCTTGCTCTGGGTTACCTTTTTTTTTGAGATGGAGTCTTCTCTGTCTCCGAGGCTGGAGTGCAGTGGCCTCAGCTCACAGCAACCTCTGCCTTCCAGGTTCAAGTGATTCTCCTGCCTCAGCCTCCTGAGTAGCTAGGATTACAGGTGTGCACCACCACATTCAGCTAATTTTTGTATTTTTAGTAGAAACGGGGTTTCACCCTGTTGGCCAGGCTGGTCTCGAACTCCTGACTTCATGATCCACCTGCCTTGGCCTCCCAAAATCCTGGGATTACAGGCATGAGCCACCATGCCCAGCCTCTGGGTTACTTTTTTTATGGGGACCTTCATGTGACTTGGTCCACAGCCCTGGGCCTTGGGCCGCACTGGTTCCTCTGGAGATGTAGTGAGCAGGAACAGTGCAGGATTCCGACTTGTTTGGTTCGAATCTTGGTTCTGCAAGTGACTAGCTGTGTGACCTTCAGAACTTTACCTGCCTGCTCTCTGCCTCAGTTTCCCCATCTTTAAAATGGGGTGAGGTGTGATAACAGTTCCTCTATTAGAAAGCTAGAAGACCTAATTTGTGTGACACACAATACATGGAATATAGTATGTCCTCAATAAACTCTGTGTGTGTCTGCGTGTGTGTGTGCATGTGTGTGTGGGTGTGTGTATGTGTCAGAGAGAGAGAAAGGGAGAGAGAGGACATGTGCTCAGGTGCAGTTGATGCAACTCCTGAGTTTATGACACACGGTCACCGCTGCTCTCTGCAAAGCCCTGCTCTTATTTTTTGATTCTTTGCTCTTATTTTTATTTTTTGATTCCTTCTCCTATACCCTCATTTCTCTTGCCAGTCTCTGTCCATTCAAGACAACCATTTTAATCCATTTTGTGGATTTGGGGGATATATATTCTTGACAAAAGAATCATTCTACCAAAAAGACACATCCACTTGCATGTTCATCATAGCACTACCCACAATGGCAAAGACATTGAATTAACCAGCAGATTGGCTAAAGAAGATACAGTACATATACAGTATGAAATACTACACAGCCATAAAAAAGAGTAGAATCATGTCCTTTGCAGCAACATGGATGTAGCTGGAGGCCATAATTCTAAACAAATTAATGCAGGAGCAGAAAACCAAATACTGCATGTTCTCACTTATGGGTGGGTGATAAACTTTGGGTACTCATGGACATAAAGGTGGCAGCAATAGATACAGATGGGGAAGAGAGGGAGAACACAAGATTGAAAAACTGTTGGGTACTATGCTTACTACCTGGGTGATGAGATCAATCATGCCCAAACCTCAGCATCATACCCATGTACCACATCTACACATATACCCCCGAATGTAAAATAAAAGTTGAGATAATTTTTTTAAACACAAATTTAAAATTAAAAATACACACAAAAAAAGAATCTATGACTAAGAATGAATGGTCAGATAAGATGTATGTACATACCTCATTTGATTAAGAACTGTAAACTGCTAACTTATCCCACTGACCAATTTTTTATTCAGGCTCATTTTCTTTTCAATTGTCAAGAGTTCCTTTCTATTCTTGCTGGCTTCCAACAAAGGAAATTTTCTTCCTTCCATTTGTCATCTGTTTACTATATGTTCATTATTCTTCATTGATGAAATATCCATTTTGATATATTCATATCCTTTTCTCTTACATTGAGTACTTTTAGCTTTACATTGTTTTTACTGGGTTATAATTTAAATACAAAAGGATGGGAAGAGTGTAAGTATATAGTTGGATGAGTTTGGATAAGCATGTACACTCACATAACCACTACCACAATAAAAATATACAACTTTTTCACCACCCCAGGAAGGTCCCACTTGCTACTTCCCAGTTAATCCCCCACAAAAGAAAAATACTGCTGTAATTTTCATCACCATAGGTTAGTTTTGCATATTCTAGAATTTCATATAAATGGAATCTTACATACACTTTTGTGGCTGGCTTCTTTCACTCAATCTGTTTTTCATATACCAGTAATTCATTCTTTTTAATTGTTGAATAGTATATCATAAGAAATTGAGTATCCACTTATCTAACTACAGACATTAGGACTGTTTCCAACTTTTGGCTCTTATGAATAAAGCTGCTGTACACATACATATCCAAGCCGTGTGTGTGTGTATGTGTGTTCATTTTCATGCCTAAGAATGAAATTGCTGGATCTTAGGATAGGTAGGTATATTTTATTTGTTTTTTGTTTTGTTTTGTTTCTGAGAATGGGGTCTCCCTCTGTTGCCCAGGCTGGAGTACAATGGCACAATCATGGCTCAATGCAGCCTCAACCTTCTGGCCTCTGTCCTCCTGCCTGAGTCTCCCAAATTGCTGAGAGTACAGGTACATAGGGCCATGCCCAGCTCATTTTGTTTGCTTATTTGTTTTGTAGAGGCAGCGTCTTGCTATGTTGCCTAGCCTGAATCTGAACTCCTGGCCTCAAGTGATCTTCCCACCTTGGCCTCCCAAAGTGCTGGTATTATAGGCATGAGCCACCATGCCCAGCTGGTAGGCATTTTACCTTCAAAAGAAACTGCCAAAGTGTTTTTACCTTTTCGTACTCAAAACAGAAATACAAGAGAGTTTCGAGTGCTCCACTTCCTCACCAACACTTGATATCTTCCGTATTTTAAATTTTAGCCATTCTGGTATGTGATGAGTATCTCATATTGCTTTAATTTTGATTTTCCCTCATGTCTACTGATGTTAAACATCTTTTCATGCACTTATTGGGCATTTCTAGATCTCTTTTGCAGAGTATCTCCAAATTTTTATCCTTTTTGTTTTAAATTTGATTGTTTGTCTTTTATCGTTGAGTTGTAGGAGTTTGTATATATATTCTGGATGCAAGTTCTTTGTCAAATATGAATATTACACAAATACTTTCTCCCATTTTGTGGCTCATCTTTTCATTTTTAAATGACCTCTCTTTTTTTTTTTTGTGACAAGATGTCGCTCTGTCATCCAGGCTGTGGTGTAGTGTCACGATCTTGACTCACTGAACTTAACCTCCTGGTTTCAAATGATCCTCCCTCCTCAGCCTCCTGAGTAGCTGGGACTACAGGCGTGCACCACCATACCCGGCTAATTTTTGTATTTTCCATAGAGATGGGGTTTCACCATGTTGGCCAGACCAATCTCGAACTCCTGACCTCAAGTGATCCACCAGACTCAGCCTCCCAAAATGCTGGATTACAGACGTGAGCCAGCATGCCCAGCCTTAAATGATCTCTTTTGATGTTTGATAAAGTCAAATTTATCAATTTTTAAAATAGGCTTGGTTTAGAGGAATTTTAGGTTCACAGCAAAATCAAACAGAAAGTGCAGAGAGTTCTCATTTACCTCCTACCCACATAAAAGCACAGCCTACCCAACTGCCAGCATCCTACACCAAAGTGGAACTTCCATGACAATCAAGGAACCTACACTGACACACCATTTTCACATTAGGGTTCACTCTTGGTGTTGTGTATTTGATGGGTTTTGACAAACGAAAAATAACATGTATTCACCATTATAGTATCATACAGAGTAGTTTCACTCCCCTAAAAATAATCTGGGCTCTGCCTGTTTATCCTTCCTTCCCCCCAACCCCTAGCAACCACTGATCTTTTTACTGTCTTCATAGTTTTGTCTTTACCCGAATGTTGTATAGTTGGAATCACACAGTCATGTAGCTTTTTCGGGTTAACTTATTCACCCAGGAATATGCACTGAAGGCTTCTTTAGGCCTTTTTTAGAGTTTGATAGCTCATTTCTTTTCAGCACTGAATGATATTCCATTGTCAGAATGTATCACAGTTTATTTACCCAATTTACCTACTGAAGGACTTCTTGGTTGCTTCCAAGTTTTGGCAATTGTGAATAAAGCTGCATTTTACAGATCTTAGAGCCATTGAGTTTTGTTTTGTTTTGGGTTTAGACGGAGTCTCACTCTGTCACCCAGGCTGGAGTATAGTGGTGCAAACTTGGCTCCCTGAAACATCCACCTCCTGGGTTCAAGCAATTTCATGCCTCAGCCTTCCAAGTATCTGGAATTACAAGTGTGCACTATCACACCCAGCTAATTTTTGTATTTTTAGTAGAGACAGTGTTTTGCCATGTTGGTCAAGCTGATCTTGAACTCCTGAACTCAAGTGACCCTGACATCAAGTGATCTGCCTATCTATATATGTAGACAGTGGACTATTTATATACACACACACATATGTATATATATATGTATACACACACATATGTATATATATGTATACACACATGTGTATATACACACACACATATATATATATACATATGTGTGTGTGTATATATAGTCAATTATCTACATATATAATATTCAGTCAGTTACATATAATTGACTACTTGATTATAAATTGTATGTATAGCCTATATATAGGCACTCTCTCTATATGTATGTGTGGTGTGTGTGTGTGTGTGTGTGTGTGTGTGTGTGTGTGCCTATTCTGGGGCACTATTCCTGATACTACCACATTCTCCAAATTATTGTGACTTTAGAGTAAGTCTTGAAATTAGGTTGGATGAGTCCTTGAATTTTGTTTTCCTTTTCCAAGATTGATTTGAATGTTCTAGGTTGTTTACATTTCTATATCAATTCTAGAGTCAGGCATGGTGACTCACACCTGTAATCCCAGCACTTTGGGAGCTGAGGTGGATGGATCACAAGGTCAGAAGATTGAGACCATCCTGGCCAACATGGTGAAAACCCATCTCTACTAAAAATAGTTCAAGACCAGCCTGGCCAACATGCCAAAACCCTGTCTCTATTAAAAAATAAAAAAACAAAAATTAGCTGGGTGTGGTGGCACATGCCTGTAATCCCAGCTACTTGGGAGACTGAGGCAGGACAATAACCTGAACCAGGGAGCTGACCAAGTGAGCCAAGATCACAACACTGCACTCCAGCCTGGTGGCAGAGCAAGACTCCATTTCAAAAAAAAAAAAAAAAAAATTGAGAATCAATTTTTGCTTCAAAAAACTCTACTGTAGGCCAGGCATGGTGGCTCACTCCTGTAATCCCTACACTTTGGGACCCTGAGCCAGGTAGATCACCTGAGGTCAGGAGTTTGAGACCAGCATGGCCAACATGATGAAAGCCCATCTCTACTAAAAATACAAAACAAAAAATAGCCAAGTGTGGTGGCGCATGCCTGTAATCCCAGCTACTCAGGAGGCTGAGACAGGAGAATTGCTTGAACCCGGGAGGCAGAGGTTGTAGTGAGCCAAGATCATGCCATTGTACACCAGCCTAGGCAACAAGAGCAAAACTCCATCTCAAAAAAAAAAAAATTCTGCTGTAATTTTTATTGAGAGTATGTTAAATCTTTACATAAATTTGGAGAGAATTAACATTTCAACAATAGAGTGTCTCTTAATCCATGAACATGGTGTAGCTCTCCATTTATTTAGATCTATTTTAATTTTTTATATCAACATTTTATAGTTTTGGTCTAGAGGTCATACGCATCTTTTGATAAATGTATTCCTAAGAACTTTATGGATCTCAGAGCTATTGTTAATATTATTTTATATTTAATTTTTAATTTACTTGTGCTACTGTATGGATAAAATTGATTTTTTTTTTTAATGTTGACCCTGTGTCAACATTTTTTTAATGTTGACCCAAAAGTCTACAAAAGGGTTTGGCAATTTCTTTTGTAGATTTTTGTAAGATTTTTCCACACATAAAAATATTGTTAATGAATAAAGATAATTTTATTTCTTTTGTAAGCTTTATGTTTTGTTTTGGTGTTTTTTGTTTTTTTGAGACAGAGTCTCTCTCAGTCATCCAGACTGGAGTGCAGTGGTGCAAACATGGCTCGGCTCACTGCAGCCTCAAACTCCCGGACTCAAGCCATTCCCCCACCTTATCTTCTCAAGTAGCTGGAACCACAGGCTTGCACAACCATGCTTGGCTAATTTTAAAAATTTTTTGTAGAGACAAGGTCTCACTATGTTTCCCAGTCTGGTCTGGAACTCCTGGGCTCAGGCAAGTCTCCCACCTCAGTCTCCCAGAATGCTGAGATTATAGAAGTGAGCTGTTGAGCTGGGCCCTTTATGCCTTTTATTTTTTTGTTGTTGTTGCAATGGCTAGAATTACCACTACTATGTTGAATAGAAATGAAAGGAACAGCTTGGCTTTGTTCTTGATTTTGAGGAGAAAGCATTTAGGGTTTCTTTGTTTCTGCTTTGAGACAGGGCCTCATTCTGCCATCCAGGCTGGAGTGTAGTGGCACAATCAGAGCTCAGTGCAGGAGCCTCAAACTCATAGACTCAAGTGATCCTCCCACCTCAGCTATCCAAGTAGCTGGGACTACAAGCATGCACCACCACACCCAGCTGATTTTTAAATTTTTCTTTTGTAGATGCAGGGTTTTGCCACATTGCCCAGGCTGGTATTGAATTCCTGGCTTCAAGCGATCTTCTTGCCTTGGCCTCCCAAAGAGCTGGCATTACAGGCATGAGTCATTATGCCTGGCCATTGTTCAGCCTTTTGATATTTATTTTTGTGTTAGCTGCAGGCTTTTTATAGATGACTGTCTCAGATTAAGGATGTTCCCTTCCATTGAAAATTGTTACTAGTTTTTAAAAATCATGATTAGATGTTGAATTTTGTCAAACACATTTCCTTCATCTACTGAAATGATCCTATGATTTTCCTTCTTTATTCTATTAACGTGATGAATTATATTTATTGCCTTTTAAATGTTGAACCAAACTTGTAGCCCTGAGATGCATCCCATTGAGTTATGATGTATTATCTTTTCTTGGTGAGGTGGAGGGCTGAGAGTTTTTATTTTGTTTTATTTCATTTGATTTTTTATTTCAATAGGTTTTTGGGGAACAGGTGATGTTTGGTTACATGGATAAGCTCTTTAGATAAGTTTAGTTACATGGATTTCAGAGATTTTGGTGCACCAATCACCCCAGCAGTGTACACTGTACCCAATATGCAGTTTTTTAATCCTTCACTCCCCTCCTACCATTCCCCTTGAGTCCCTGAAGTCCATTGTATCATTCTTATGCCTTTGTGTCCTCATAGCTTAGCTCACACTTATAAGTGAGAACATAATGTTTGGTTTTCCATTCCTGAGTTACTTCACTTAGAATAATGGTCTCCAACTCCAACCAGGTTGCTGCAAATGCCATTATTTTATTCCTTTTTATAGCTAAGTATTATTCCATGGTGTATATATATATACACCACATTTTTTTATCCACTTGTTGATTGATGGGTAATATGGTTTGACTGTGTACCCACCCAAATCTCATCTTGAATTGTAGCTCTCATAATTCTCACCTGTTGTGGGAGGGACCTGGTGGGAGATAATTGAATAGTGAGGGCAGTTTTCCCCATACTGTCGTCATGGTAGTGAATAAGTCTCACATGATCTGAAGGTTTTATAAAGGGTTTTCCTTTTCGCTTGCCTCTCATTCTCTCTCTTACCTGCCTCCATGTAAGACACGTCTTTCACCTTCTGCCATGATTGGGAGGCCTCCCTAGTGACGTGGAACTGTAATTCCATTAAACTTCTTTTTTTAAAAAAATATAAATTAGCCAGTCTCAGGTATGTCTTTAACAGCAGCATAAAAACAAACTAATATAATGGGCAACAACAAAAACATAAAGTGGGGAAAAGACACCCTAGTCAACAAATGGTGCTAGGATAACGACAAGTCACATGTAGACAAATGAAACTGGATTCTCATCTCTCACCTTATACAAAAATCAACTCAAGATGAGTCAAAGACTTAAAGACCTGAAAGCATAAAAATTTTAGGAGATAACATTGGAAAAACCTTCTAGACATTGGCTTAGGCAAAGACTTCATGACCAAGAACCCAAAAGGAAATGCAACAAAAACAAAGATAAATAGACGGGGCCTAATTAAACTAAAAAGTTTCTGCACGGCAAAACAAATAATCAGCAGGGTAAACAGACAACCCACAGAGTGGGAGAAAATCTTTGCCATCTATGCACCCAACAAAGGACGAATACCAGAATCCACAAAGAACTCAAACAAATCAGCAAGAAAAAAGCAAACAATCTCATCAAAAAGTGGTTAAGGACATGAATAGATAATTTTCAAAAGAAGATATACAAATGGCCAAGAAACACATGAAAAAAATGCTCAACATCGCTAGTTATCAGGGAAATGCAAATCAAAACTACATTGCGCTATCACCTTACTCCTGCAAGAATGGCCATAATTTAAAATTAAAAAATAGATGTCGGTGTAGATGTAGCAAAAAGGGAACACTTTTACACTGCTGGTGAGAATGTAAACTAGTACAGCCACTATGGAAAACTGTGGAGATTCCTTAAAGAACAAAAATTAGATCTACCATTTGATTCAGCAATCCAATCCCACTCCTGGGTATCTACTCAGAGGAAAATAAGTCATTGTATGAAAAAGACACTTTGCACACATGTTTACAGCAGCACAATTTGCAACTGCAAAAATATGATATATTATCTTTTTAACACAATGCCGATTTTGGCTCGTTAATTTTTTGTGAAGGATTTTTGTGTCTCACAAATCTGAGTCTATTGTCTTTTTCCTTCCCTTGTTATATTCCTGTCATTTTTGGTATCAGGATTATGCTGGATCACAAAACAAGTTTGAAAGTGTTCTACTGTCCTTCACTCTCTGAAAGAATGTATATATGAATAATATTATTTCTTATTTATTTTGAGACAGGGTCCAACTCTGTCACCTAGGCTGATGTGCAATGGCATGATCTCAGCTCTCTGCAGCCTTGACCTCCCAGGTTCAAGTGATGCTCCTGCCTGCCTCAGCCCACCAAGTAGCTGGGACTACAGACACATACCACTATGACTGGCTAATTTTTATATATTTTTAATAGACACTGGGTTTCACCATGTTGCCCAGGCTAGTCTCGAACTCCTGGCCTCAAGTGGTCCTCTCACCTCAGTCTCCTGAAGTGCTGGGATCATAGGTGTGAGCCACTGCACCTGGCCTTATTTCTTATTTAAATGTTTGATATAATTCACCAGTAATGCCATCTCTGCCTAGAATTTTCCTTATGGAAAGGTTATAATTAAAATTTTAATTTCTCTAGTAGACATGGGGCTATTAAAATTTTCTATTTTTTCTTATACTGGTTTGGTAACACGAGTTTGTCTATTTTATTTAAATAGTTGAATTTGTGACATAAACTTGTCTCTTTTTAATTATTATTATTATTATTATTATTATTTTTTTTTTTTAGAGAAAAGGAGAAAGAAAGAAACAGCAAAAGAAAGAAAAAAAGAATGAAAGAAAGAAAGAAAGAGGGAGAGAGAATGGGATTCTTGTTTTATTGCCCATGCTAGAATACAGTCTAAAAATGCGTATTAAAAACCTCTTTTATGCCAATAATTGTGTTTAACAATGGAGACAGGAAGGAATAGGGGATGAAAATAACAAATAAGCAGCCAACCAATATTCTTTTAGTTATTTTAAAATGTACAGTTAAATTATTTTTAACTATAGTCACCCTGTTGTGCTAGCAAATACTGGATCTTATTATTTCTTACTATTTTTTTTGTACCCATTAACCATCCCCCCAGTCCCCACCACCCTTCCTAGTCTCTGGTAACCATCGTTCTACTCTCTATCTTCATGAGTTCAATTATTTTAATTTTTAGCTCCCACAAATAAGTGAGAACATGCAAAGCTTGTCTGTCTGTGCCTGGCTTATTTCACTTAACATAATGTCCTCCAGTTCCATCCATGTTGTTGCAAATGACACAATCTCATTCTTTTTAATGGCTGAATGTGTACATGTAGCCATTGTGGCTCCCTTGTGTACATGTAGATTTCTTTGTGTCCATCTGTTGATGGACACTTAGGTTGCTTGACTACTGTGAATAGTGTTGCCATAAACATGGGAGTGCAGATATCTCTCTGATACAGATTTCCTTTCTTTGGGGTATATACCTAAAAGTGGGATTGCTGGATCATATGGTAACTCTATTGTTAGGTTTCTGAGGAAACTCCAAACTGTTCTCCACAGTGGTTGTACTAATTTATGTTTCCACCAACAGTGTACAAGGATTTTCTTTTCTCCACATCCTCAGCAACATTTATTATTGCTTGACTTTTGGATAAAAGCTATTTAAACTGGGATGAGATGATATTTTATTGTAGTTTTGATTTGTATTTCTCTGATGATCGATGATGTTGAGCACTTTTTCATGTCCCTATTTGTCATTTGTATGTTTTCTTTTGAGGAACATGGATTCAGGTCTTTTGTTCATTTATTAATTAGATTATTAGATTTTTTTCCTATGAGTTATTTGAGCTCATTATATATTCTGGTTATGAATCCCTTGTCAGATGGGTAGTTTGCAGATATTTTCTCCCATTCTGTGGGTTATCTCTTCACGTTGTTAATTATTTCAACAAAGTGTAGAAATTTGCTGTGTAAGAGCTTTTTAACTTAATATAATCCCATTTGTCCATTTTTGCTTTGGTTGACTGTTCATATGAGGTATTACTCAAGAAATCTTTGCCCAATCCAATGTCCTGAAGAGTTTCCCCAGTGTTTTCTAGTAGTAGTTTCATAGGTCGAGATCTTAGATTTAGTTGTTTAATACATTTTAATTTGATTTTTATATATGGTGAGAGGTAGTGGTCTAGTTTTATTCTTTTGAATATGGACATCCAGTTTTGCCAGCACCATTTATTGAGAAAACTGTCTTTTCCCCAGTGTATGTTCTTGACACCTCAGTTAAAAATGAGTTTACTGTAAATGTATGAGTTTATCTCTAGGCTCTCTATTTTGTTCCATGGATTAATATGACTATTTTCATGCCAGTACTATGCCATTTTGATTATTACAGCTCTATAGTAAGTTTTATTTTTTTATTGCTGAATAGTATTCCATTGCTATGAATCTACTACAGTTTCTTTGTTCATCTGTTGATGGATATTTAGATCATTTCCAGTTTGGGATTATTGCAAATAAAGCTTTATGAAAATTCATCTTTTCATGAACATGTGCTTTCATTTCTTTTGGATATGGACAATATAAGAATGGAATTTCTGGATCACACAGTAAGCATAAATTTAACTTTATGAGAAACTATTGAAGTTTTCCAGTGGTTGTACCATTTTATACTCTAACCAACAGAGTATGAGGACTTTAGTAGCTGTACATCCTTACCAACACTTGTTATTGTCATTTTTTATAGTTTTAAGCATTTAAGTGTGAAATGATGTTTCATTGTGGTTTGATTTGCATTTCTCTAGATGACTATGTTGAGTACCTTTTCATTTGCTTATTTATGTTCTTTTGTGAAATGTCTGTTCACCTCCTTTGCCCATATTTTTTATTGGGTTGTTTGTCCTTTTATTGTTGATTTATAGGAGTTCTTTTACATATTCAAGATTCACTCTTGGTCAGATGTTTGTATTGTAAGCCTGTAGCTTGCTTTTTAGTTTTTTAGTAGTGTCTTTCAAAAAGCAAAAGTCTTAAATTTTGATAAAGTCAAATTTACCATTTTTAAATGACTTATTTTTTTTTGCCTTCTGTCTTAGAAATCTTTATCTACCCCAAAGTTGTAAAGATTTTCTCCTATGTTTTCTTCTAGAAGATTTATAGTTTTATGTTTATATTTATGATCAATTTTGATTTTTTCTATGTGTATGGCAGAAGGTAAGAATTGATGTTCATTTATCTATCTATCCATCCATCTAGTCGTTGAAAAGTCTATTCTTTTTAAAATAAGTTACCTCAGCAACTTTGTTAAAAATCAGCTAAGTACAGATATGTGTACAGATTTCTGGAGTCTCTCTTTTGTTCCACTGATCTATTTGTCTATCACCATGCAAGTACCATGTTCTCTTTATTACTTGAGTTTTATAATAAGTCTTGAAATCAGGTAGTGTAAGTTCTTCTTTTCAAGATCATTTTGGCTATCCTAGCTTGTGCAATTCCATATAAATTTTAGAATAAGATTATTAATTTTTGTAAAAATATCTATGTGAATTTTGATTGGGATTGCACTGAAGGTATAGATTAATTTGCATGGGAATGACATATTTACAGTGTCACCCCCTGGAATATGACATGTCTCTACTGCTTAGATTTTAAAAAGTCTTCAGTGTTTTGTAGTTTTCAATGTACAGTTATTTCTTAAGTGTTTCTGTTTTTTGATGCAACTATTAATAATATTTCATAAATTTGATTTTTAAATTATTGCTCTTAAAGAAAAATTGCAACTGATGTTTTGTATATTGATACTGTGTCTTGCAACCTTACTAAATTCACTTGTTAGAGGTACATAGATTCCTTAGGATTTTCTATACATGTAATCGAGTTGTCTGACAATACACACAGCTTTCTTTCTTTCTTTGCAATCTTAATCCTTTTTATTTCATTTTCTTGTTTTATTTCACAATCTAGGATTTCTTAATCTAGGATAGAAGTGATGAGAGCAGACACTTTTGATATGTTTTCCGTTTTAAAGGAAAACATTAATTGGTCACCATTAAATATGAATGGATATTGATTTTTGTCAATTTTTTTATATCTCGTGAAATGATCATATAATTTTTAAATTATAATAATGTAGTAAATTGAATTCATTAATGAATTTAACCTTGCATTATTAGAATTAACTTCATTGTTCCTGCTGTATTCTATTTTAAATATATTGCTGGATTTGGCTTGCAACTATATTGTTGAGGAATTTTGAGGTGTATAAGTTTTCTTGCAATGCCTTTGTTAGTTTGGACACCAGAATTGTGCTGAACTCATAAAGTAAAGTGAGAATGTTTATTCTTTTTTGATTTTCTGAAGGAGTTGATTTAAGTTCAGTATTATGAAATGTTTGACAGAGTTCACCAGTGAGCCATATGGGCCTTGAGTTTTCTTTGTGAGAAGATTTTTAATGACAACGTCAATTTATTTAGTAAATATTAGGCTATTCTTATTTTGTATTTCTTCTTGTTTGACTTTAGGAAGTTGTATTTCTCAAAGACTTTGTACATTTCATTTAATTTGTTCAATTTACTAACATACTTATAACATCCTTTTAGTGTCTGTAGCTGCTTTTATCCCTAATATTGGTAATTTGCAAGTTTTTTTTCTTTTTTATAAGTCTTGCTAGAGGTTTAGCATTTTCATTAAATCTATAATGAATAAAGTGGTAGGAAGTTTTAGGGTGATCTGGAAACTCTAAAAAAGAACCAAATTAAAATCCTAGGATTAACAAATATAATCGCTGAAAAAAATCACTGCATGGGATTAATAGCAGGTTGAATACAACAGAAGACAGTAAGAATCTGAAAACAAGTCAATAGAAATTATTCCAACTAAATCACACAGAGGAAAAAATTGAAAAAAAAAAAAACCCCAGAACTTTATTTTTAAAATGTGGACCACCCAATTTTCCAAATTTGATTAAAAAACTCAGCCCACCTGTCAAGAAAGTTCAACAAACGCAAAACAGGTTTAAAAAAAAAAATCTTCACCTAGACATGTAATCGTCAAACTGCAGAAAAATATCTGAAAAGCAGACAGAGAGAAAAAGACTTTTGTGTACCAGAGAACATTGATGTGGGTGAACTCTGCCTTTATGGAGCTTTAACTAAAACAGGCGACACAAACAATAAACAGAAAACTTAATTATAGAGTGCATTGAAAGGTGAAAAGTGCTATGGGAAAAAAGAGGGAAGAGGAGCAGAGTATGATGAATCAGAAATGCCAGAGGCCAGTGCGGTGCAATGCTGTAAAGTGTGGTCAAGCAAGGTAGGCCTCACCAGCAAGGCAATTGAGCACAGTCTCAACGCCTAAGTGAGGAAGTTGGGGAGAAGTATGGTGTAGAGGAAACAGGTGATGCAGATGCCCTGAGACAGGAACAGTGAGGTGGGGCATCTGGAGTGAGGCAGAGTGCTATGGTCTGAATGTATGCATTGCTTGAAATTCATATGTTGAAATTCAATCTCCAAAGGACTAGTATTAAGAGGCGGGGGCATTTGGGAGGTGATTAGGGCAGGGAGGCTCTGCCCTCATGAGTGGGATTAGGGCCTTTATAAATGAGGCCAGAGGGAGCTTGTAGCCCTTTTTGCCCTTCTATTGTGTCCTTCCACATAGAAGGCATCATCTATGAGGAGCAGACCCTCACCAGACACAAAATCTGCTGGCGCCTTGATCTTGGACTTCCCAGTCGTCAGAACTGTGAGATATATATTTCTATTGTTGATAAATTACCAACTCTATGGTATTTTGTTATAGCAGCCTGAACAGACTCAGAAAGAGAGAATAGTAAGAAATTATGCCATTGTTACTCCACATCTCTCTACTGTATCGCCAGGCACTGCACCTCTGCTGCCCTTTGGAGTATTTTCTTGTTCTACAGAAGGAATATTTCTCTCTTCTGATACACTGGAAATTGTGGGACAAGGACTGTAAATTTTACTTCTTTTGCACCATTGGTGCTTAAATAAATATACACTAAATGAATGAGTGAATAAATAAATTTACAAATGTCCTGTTTTAATTCTCCCATTCACATTTATCATGTAGACACAACAGTAGCGACTTGTTCTCTCTGTCCAATTACTTGGTTGATCTAGACTGTAAGCTGTGACCTCAGAGACTACCATAGTCTTGTTCACTGACACTTTCTCAGAGTCTATCATGGTGGCTAGCCTATGGAAGTGCCCATAAATGTATGTGGAATTAATGACTAAAGCCACAATTTCGCAGCCAAAGAATCATGTATATATGTATCTATATAATATGTGTATATGTAATTTTTAAAAGTCAAATTCAAAAGTTAACTTGAACTTATCTTGTATTAACTGAGATTTCAACATTAGCAGGACTATGTCCCCATTCTGTTTAGGCCTCCAGACACTTTACTATTTCCAGGACTATACCATCCCCACCTTAACAACCCCCACCCTAGTGTGACAACAATGTGGATTAACGTCTATGAAGACCTAGCTCCACCTTGTATGCCTAGCAACCAGAGCATTAAAACATAGATGGTGTAAATAATGTAGTCACGATTTCACCACAATACAACATTCCTTATAAGGACAGAGGTGCGTTTATTGCAACATGAGATAGAACTTTGCCCTGAGAAATGGTATTAATGCCCAGAGTCAATTGATTTTCTTACTTTCTACATTGCTTGTTGTAATTTCCAAGATGGCATATTTACGAACGCTGAGTGTTACATTAGGAATTGTATTTTTTCATCTGTATTACGTTGCTTGGGAACATTGCCATAAATTTCAAATTTGTGCATCTAAAACATATTACAGATAAGATGTATGCTATTCACATTCAACCTTAATATATATTGCTCTGTCAATGAATTAGCCAATAGCACACTGGAAAGTTTTTTGGGGATAATTCACCCATAAGATCAATAGTAGAAAAGGAGGCAACTCCTAGTCCAATTTAGCAGCATAGCAATGATTTTCACAGAAACCTTGATAGGGCTCTGAGACTAAATAATTACCATTTCCATCACTGCTGAAGATAGCCTGTTTGGTACAAAATATGTGGGTACTTAGACATCATGAATTACTTATTGTTGGAGACCTTCTTAGGGGGAGAGGATAATTTCTTATGCCAAAAAGTGGAGAAGGCAGAAAGAAGTGTTCAATTTTGAAGATGTTGCTAATAATGTAGATGGTCTCCGACTTAAACGATGGTTAGACTCTTGATTTTTTAACTTCTCAGAATGGGTGACAGCAATATGTATTCAGTAGAAACTGTACTTCAAATTTTGAATTTTGATCTTTTCCTGTGCTGGAGATACACAGTCCAGTACCCTTTTCTGATGCCGGGCTGCTGCAGCTCTGGTCAGCCACTGATCAGGAGGTAAACAGCTGATACTATGCAGTGTCCTGCTGTGAGATCATTTTGCACAACTGTAGGCGAATGTGTTCTCAGCACATTTAAGGTAGGTGAGACTAAGCTATGATATTCAGCAGGTTAGGTGTAATAAATGCGTTTCCACTTGCGATATTTTCACTTTATGATGTGTTTGTTGGGACATAACTCACCATCACAAGCCAAAGAGCACCTGTACACAGAAAACAAAGGGTTTCCGCTATAGACTGAGGGGAAGTAATGACCACAAAGTAATTACATTTCTGTAACAAAGAAGAGTTAATGAGACCTTGTAAAACCAGTTAGAACATTGTCAGATAAGTGAGTCTTGAAAGCCAAAGCAAAGGATAATGAGATAATGAAAATATAACTGTCTGTACCAAATGTACAGAAGTCTTGTGAGTCTTAAAAACGCATTAGAGACTGAATTCATCTGGAAGACAAGGAAAAAGCTCAGAAGATCTTGCTATTTCTACACTGGCAGGCACAAATGCTCCCTTTGCTCCAGATTTTCAGGAGCTACGAAATTCCTGTATTCTCCCACTTCTATTTTAGTGATTTTTGACAGCATTGAAAAAGTTTCTAGTCTATATAATTTTATCATTTCAGCAGTTACTGTTGCTTCACATACATTTCTGTACTTCTAAAAGACATTCTTGTTTTCTTTCCTTCTTACCAGTCTCTTTCACTAGTTTTTCCTTTATAACTGCATACTTATAATGTGTGGATGTTCCCTGAGATTTGTCTTCTTCCCTTTTTTTCTTGATCATACTCTTCCCTTGGGCTGCCTCGTTTAGTCCCATGGCTTTGAATGACAGTGTATCCTGGTGATTTTTAAAATCACAGTTATAGTTCTGATTTCTTTCACTAATAAAGCCGTATTTCCAGCTGCCTGCTAGATAGGGCACATAGGCGCTGCCTACTTCTTATAACTTTGGTTTGTTATATTCCTCCTGAAGCTGATTCTTCCTTTTGCATTTTCTATTTTGCTTTTGAGCATCACCATACTTTTAAGCCTTTTACCTGTCTTAAAATAATTTCCTTAAATTTCTACTCTCTCATACCCCACTTGGTTGATCCTATTAACCATGTCTGTTTGGTTAGGCCACTTCATCCTTCCAATCCCCGCTGCTGCTTTTCTAATTCATATCTCATCATTACCCAGTGAAACATTTAAAAGGCTTTCTTGCTGCCCTCTGTTCATTCACTGATTCATTAATTCAGTAAATCTTTATTGAATGGCAATGATGTACCAGGTATTATTCTAAGCACTTGTTATGATATATTGCTGTGAGCAGAACAGACAAAAAAAATCACTAAAAAGAGCTTATGCTATAGTGGATGTGGGAAACAACAAAAAAGACAAGTAAATTCATAATATGTTAGAAAATGATGAGGAATGTGGAGAAAATAAAGCAAGGCAGGATGGAGAAGGAGTGTCTGGGGACAAAGGTTGCTATGCTGCTTATGCTCAGTGAAAACTATTGAGGAGGTAGGTTTCGATCAGAGACTGGGAAGGAAGTGAGAGAATAAACTGTGCATGTACTTGGGGCAATAGCAGAGTTAGGGGCAGGCTTAGTGCACTCATGATTCAGCTCTAATTCCCAAAGCAAACTGGCCAAGATGGCTGGAGTGAAGTGAAGGAGGCATAAGAGGAGAGGGCTTACCTGTTTATTCTGAGCAAGATAGGACATTATTTTACTTATCAAATAATCATATAATTCCACACCTTGCTATATGTATTATATAAACTCATTTAAACCTCATAACAATCTTAGGAGATAGCTACTTATTATCTCCATTTTACAGATGAGAAAACTGAAGCATCTGTAAAGGAGCAAGGGAGCTGCGATTTGAGCCAAAGCTGTCAGGTCTATGCTCTTAGCAACTACACTATGCTATTGCAGGGATTTAAGCATAGATATAGGGTAATCCAACTTAACAAATCACTGGATTCTCTGTGGATTATAGATTGCAAGGCAAAGGTAGGAGAATTTAGAATACTATTCTAATAATGAAGGTGAATAATGATGGCCTGAACTAGGGTGATAGCAGCAGACATTGGAGAAAGGTTAATCTGGGATATACTTTAAAAAATAGAGCTCATTGGGTTGCTTGACAAAGTCTGTGTACAGAGTATAAGAGAAAGAGAAAAATCCAAAATGATTCCAAGGTTTGTGGTTTGAGCAACTGAAAAAGTAGAATAGACATTTACTGAGATGGGAAGGTGGAGGTGCAGAAGAGAAGCATATTTGGGCCAGGGTGTGGGCCATCAATTGTAAATTTGGCTTTAGACTTGTTAAATTTGAGAAATCTAGAGAAGTTCAAATGCACATATTGACTAGGCAGTTGGCTATATAATTCTGGGATTTGGGGAGAAGCCACGGTTGGAGATATAAATCTGGGAGTGTCAGTTATGGCCCTGGATGATAGCACCCAGGGAGTGATTACAGATGAAGAAGTAGAAGAGATTTAAGGATCAAGCCCTGAGGAAACTCCCCAATTTAAAGATCAGAGAGCTGAAGAAGAACAGTTAAAGGAGTGGGAAAGAACTAAGAGAGTGTGGTATCCTGGGAGTGAAGGAAGTCAGTGTCCTAAAGAGGGAAGAATCAGTTATGTCAACCCTGCTAATAGACTGAATAAGATGAGAATGTTAAGGTTAGGAATGTGGAGGTCATTTGTGACCAAAAGCTATTTTGGTGGAGTGGTAGGCACGAAAATTTTATTGGAGTAGGTTCAAGAGAGAGCAAATGTAGAGGAATCTGAGACAGCAAATGTACAGGACTATTTTGAGGAGTTTTGCTATAGCAGAGAAATAGTGTAGTAGCTAGAAGGAATATTAGGTAGAATTTCTCAGAATCACAGCTCGAGATAGAGATTTGGGTGAATGCTATTTGTAGAGGAATGCCATGGGATGAAGGAGTAGACGAAGCAGGAGAGGGGATAGGATGTTCCTAATGAGGGATGTGTTCTCAGCTGGGGTCTGCTTTAGCTCCATCCCACAGGAGTTTGAATTGTACCGTGAAGTTATTCCTACCTTGAAGCCAAGGGCTGGACCTCTGCACTCCCATGCCAGCCAGTTATGAGTTGTGAGTTGTTCCCAGTTGGGAATGTGTAAATGATTGGCCCAGGCTGCTTCCATTTGGCCAAGGACAATTCTCTGAAGACAGGAACATCTTTCGATGCCCACCAACTTGCTACAAAAAAGATAAAGGAGAGAAGCCAACAGTATTCACTATGGCAGTGAATGGAGTTTAAGTTGGGCAATATTACAGTGTGTTTCTCTTGGATGGGAAAGGCCTAGTTGAGAAGGAATAATTAATACTTCATAAGAAAGAAAATAACCAATTTCACCATTATAATTTATCCTTTAACTAGTAACCATAAATCCATATCAGGCAATACAAGATACTCTGAAACATAATAATTGTAATAAAACCTAAAATGTCAAAAATGCTAGACAGATTTTTAAAAAAAACTTTAAAAGTACATAGCTAAACATGGACATTTCAGAGGCCAGACAAGCATGCCATTTACTAATTCTCTTTCCTTGAACAACTTAATTTACTTTCTGTGCCTCAGGTTTTTCATCTAATATGGAATAGTACTTATATGATAGGATGTTTGCAATATTTCTATAATATACAAAAAATACCCAAAAAGCACTTGGCTTCCTTCCTCCTTCTTCTTTTCCTCCTTTTTCTTGTCTCAGTAGCTTAACTTCCATCATGTGCCTCTTGCACTCTTTTCTTCACCATTATTGAAAGACTTGTCATCCTCTGTCCATACCGCACTATTTAAAGCTTCCCTGTCTTTTTGGATGTGCTTGCTTTACTGAAATATACATGCCCCACCTTGCTCTTTTTTCTCCTGTATGCTTTTGCTTCTCATTCAAAGTACAACTCAGATATCACTTTCTAATCCTTCCTTATTTACTTCCAGAGTTACTTGCTTTTTGCCCTGTACGTTCCTTCATTTCTTGTATTTAATATACTTTCTGTAATGCATTCTACTCATTCAATAGCATTGAGTGTTCCAGGTTCTAACCTAGTTGCTGTATTCCATATAGATATATTGTAATGAATTGTAATTCCTTGCTTAGATGTCCTATCACATCATCTGTAATGTCAACTCCCAGACTTGCAGAGGCCATGCCTGTTATTGTGTCCTCACTGCCTACTCAGTGTACGGGTCTGTATGTGACCTATTTGGAACCGTCTGGCACCAGACATTTCGATGGGCACTTTTACCTGTGCTTCTAAGCTGTACCTAAGCCGATGCTTACTATACATCTTAAGTTAGTACTATTCTCATTGCAGGTTTTTCTTTGGAATAGAGTATTAGGAATAACTAATCTAAATTTATATTAATTTCCAATTCAGAAAAGAATATATTTAAATTTAAGCAAAGTGGTAGAGTGAGTGGACTTGATTAAGCATGATTGGGAAGTTTAAATTGGATAAAAATACAATACAATGAATAGCTACAGAGACTTATGTCAATATTTCTTATTACCAGTAATAATAAATAAAGTCAGATTGTTTTAAAATGCAAGGTTTTTTTTTCTCCTTGTCAATGATTTTTGCATGATTATTGAAGATGGCAGCTAACAGAATTTGTTGATAGAGGGCCACTGGACTCATAAATACCTGGGTCCTACCTCTGTTTGCTTCTTGTCTCTGAATTGTTGTACAAGGATATAAGGAAAGAGGAATTAAATAAGGTAGAGCATTTTTTCAACCTCTGGTGGCTTTGGCTCTAAACCTCAGGTAGAACTTGTGGTACAGCAGCTTGATAAGGCAAGGCTGGATCCCAGGGGGAATGCCTTCTTCCTTCACGGAGTTGGCCTCAGAGGCCTGAAACCAACATAAGTTGAGACTGCATAGGAGATGTTTTCACTAAAATCTACAGCAGAGCTTAGATGGTTACCTGTCCCCAAGCCTTTCTGGGAGTGAGAAGAGAGATGGCAGAAAAACAGAAAAAGCCCAGAGCCATTTTACCATGAGGAGTGAGAAAAGGAAGGGAGAAAGAAAAAGAGGAGAGGAGAGAGAGGTTTACTGAGAGGAAGAGGAATAGCAGCCAGCATTTGTTGAAAGCTTACCATGAGTTAAGCCCTGTTCTCAGTGCTTTATGTATTAATTCTTTTAATACTTGATTACATTTTTTTCTTTTAAATTTTCTTTTATTAAGTTTTTACTTCTGTGAGGTAAGTACTATTATTTGCCTTCTTCTGCATATGAGGAAACCGAGTTACAGAATGATTAAATGACTTGTTCAAGGTCACTCAACAAATCAGTGTCAAAGAACTTAATGGATCATAAAAGAGCTTCCTCTTTTTGGGGTGAGGGATGGGAAAGGGATGGACAGGAACCTTGATACTTGTTCTGAAATTGCTATCTGCTAGAGATGAATCAGAAAGGAGAATGATCTATACAGTTGATGATGCATCTTTATAGAATATAACTGGTAAGAAAATGAAGAGAAGAGTACAGTTTGATTTAACACATGTATTTCAAGCATTTCCTGTGTGCAAGAGACTGTAGTAGGTGCTGGAAGTATAAAGAAGGAGAAAACATTGTCTCTGAAAGCTGGCAGGAGAGACACATGTATGAAGAGGTCATCTCTGTCTAGTAGAAGTAGATGGCATAATTGGAGTGCAGGGTGGAGAAGCCTACCTGGGGGTTCAGAAAAGGTTTCTAGCAAGTAATTTTGATGGAGCTGAGTTTTAAAGGAAGAGGAAAGTCACTCAGATAAAGAAAAAGGGCAGGACATTCCAGGAAGAGGAAACAGAAGGAATAATGCTGTATTCCAGAAATGTGTTCCAGAATAGGAGGAGGCTGGAGAAAGAAATGAGGCTCATATTTTAGAGACTCTGATAGGCCATGCTAAAGGGTTAGAAGTTAGGCATGTCCTATAGACATTAAAATGTATGCTAGGGAGAGATCCAAGATGGCGGATTAGGAGCAGCTCAGGATTGCAGCTCCCAGTGAAAGTGCAGAGGGTGAGTGGACTCCGCATTTCCAGACGGATTTTTATTATCCCCAGACCAGGAGATTCCCAGGCGGAGCAGCCCCATGGGTCGCTAGTGCGGCTGTTTCGGCCGGCGCGGCTGTTTCGGCCGACGCGGCTGCTTTGCCGGAGCCGCGGCGCGGTGGGTGTCCGTACAAAATCCACTGGTCTGTGTGCCCTTTGAACTGGCGAGTGGAGCTTCGGGAAGGCAGATTGAAAGGGGGACTGAATCAGGGAGCCAGCCCAGGAGATCCCCAGGCAAAAAAGCGCTACGAATCTCAGCGCCACTGTTTCAGCCTGCGCAGTGTGTCCCCGCAGGGGAAATCACACAGATCCCGGCGCCTTTTCAACAGGTGACTGGAACACCTGGGAGTCGACCATTCAACTAAAAAAACAAAAGGCTCTGAGACAGCGAGCCAGGTGATCAG
>CAUYQU010002970.1:0-24694 GCA_963574635.1 Cheracebus regulus
AGATCAACGAGATAGAAAATTAACAAGGATATCCAGGACTTGAACTCAGACCTGGAACAACTAGACTTAACAAATATTTACAGATCTCTCCACCCCAAATCCACAAAACATACATTTGTCTCAGTATCACATTACACTTATTTTAAAAGTGACCACACAATTGGAAGTAAATCACTCCTCAGCAATTGCATAGCATTTCACAGGTTTAAATAAAATATTGGTTGGCTGCTTGTTTGTTATTTTCATCTCTTATTCCTTCCTGTCTCCATTGTTAAGCACAATTATTGGCATAAAAGAGGTTTTTAGTACCCATTTTTAGACTGCATTCTAGCCTGGGCAATAAAACAAGAATCCCATTCTCTCTCCCTCTTTCTCTTCCTCTTTCTTTCTCTCTCTCATTCTTTTTTTTTCTTTCTTTCACTCTTTCTTTCTTTTCTCTCTTTTTCTTTCTTTCAAAAAAAAAAAGAAAAGAAAAGAAAAAACAAACTCCCAAACCAAAAACGGTGGGAGAGGGAGGTGGAAGTGGAGAGCCCGAGGGAAGGCGAGCGCAGCGTGGCCGGCTCTCCCCGATGTGAGCCCCACGAGGCCGTGCCAGCGGCCGCCCTGCAGAGCTGGTGGGTGTGGTTTGAAGCCCCTCCGTCTGTGGCCGCTGCTACGGCAAAGGGACGCAGACACAGGAACCCCATCTCCTGGGCATCTTGATAGTCCCGGGAGTTCTGGGGGTGGGGGATAAAGCACCTGGTGAAAGGGTCGACAGATCCGGACTGTGCCAGGATACTGCAGGGCAAAAGACAGATTTTTGCACCTGTGCCTCTGTCCAGCAACAAAGAGCCCGTGCTTGGCAGGCCCCTTAGCACTGTGGTAGCAGTACAGGTCATGTTTGGGGCCACTGCCCCACCTGCTGACTGAGAGGCCCAGAGGCTCATCGTTCCCAGTGTGGCCCAGAGCTGTTGGCTGAGGTGTGAGTTGGACCACACTGTCCAGTTGGAGGATCCGGTGTGCAGGAGGTGTGGGGAGCAGGGTAGGTGTGTAGCCTCTAGCAGGACCCCCATGGAGCCTTCCACAGGTTTCTGAGGCTCTGGGGCTTGGCCACACCTTCCTGGCAGAGGCTATTCTTCCTTCAGAAAGCAGCTCCCGGCACGCTGCCTTCCCAGGCAGGGTTTCCCAGCTCTGCGGTCACAGCCTCGGGCAGCCCAGCAGCCAGCTACTGTGTGGTGGAAATGGTGTGTGCAGGGCCTGGCCTAGATGGCACAGGTGAGTCCTGGGGCCCAAGTGACCACATCGCATTCTTCCCCTTTTGCAGCACAGATGCCTCCGAGGGAGGGCGCCGATGTGGAGGAAAGGCGGGGAAGGGCTCCTGCACGCTGGCACCAACTCCGGCCTGATCCCCCCTGCACGGAGGCTGCAGCCAGCACAGCCCATGCTGTAGTCCCATGCAGGGAGGTCCTGGGGGGGCAGCATCGAGGGACAGCACCCCTGGGGGCACCTGGTCACCCACTTCCTGTGGATGGGAAGAGTCACTCAAGCTCTGTGCATCACTGACTATGGACATCGGTGAGGGCTGGGCTGGCTCTCCAGGGCCTGCAGTGGACGAGCGCAGGACCGCGGTGGCGCGGACAGTTGGGAAAGGCTGGGGGATGGGCCTGTGAGGAGCAGGCCAAGCTCAAGGCTTGTGGGGACACCACTAGGGAGGGTCGGGGGTGCAGACAGGCAGGCGACATCACGACTGCATCATGGACAGCAGCCAGCAGGCCCGGGGCAGAGTGGCATGCGGGCAGGAACGGTGGCTACAGCAGCAGGAGCTCCTTTTCCAACAGTGATCTACAGCAGGGCCACCCACGTGGACAAGCCCCTTTACAGATCACCAGGCGTGTGGAGGCAGCACGGCTGCGGGCCGAGAGGAGGAGGCTGGGAAGGCGTGCTCTGTCTGGATGGACTTCCTGGAATAGACTCCGAGTGCAAAAAATAGTGTGTCCATGTGATGGTGGCCAGGTGTCCCCATAGCACAGAAAGCGCTGAGTCAGCGGCATGGACTCCTCCGAGGCCCGTGAGCCGGGCAGCCATGGCTGCAGGCTGGAGCCTGGCATATCCTCAGCACTAAGTGCCCACCCTGAGCCTCCCACCCGGAGGCAGCCGCTTCACTCAACCCCTGCTGCTCTGAAGGAAACACCGTCTATTCTGGCTGAAACAGACGTTCCCAGCAGATGCGTAGACACCTCCCTGCCACCCCCACCTGTGTGGCCCCAGCAGCCCTGGCAGCCCTGCTTCCGACCTGGAAACCCACTTTGTAGCAAAAAGAGGCACCACGGTAGGGGTCATGGCCCCACTCCTGTCCGCCCCACATCCTGCAGCGCAGCCAAGGCCCCCAGGACGCCTAGGCAGTGACACTGGACCGTCCTGGAGGAAGGCTAGGAGTCCACCTCCAACTACAGAAAGCAAAACGGGGGCACCCTGCCTTTCCCCAACACCAAGAGCAGGAGACCAGGAGAAAGCGACAGCAAGACACAAGATCAACCGGAGACCGTCCTGGGCAGAGCCTCGCTGCTGGCCTTCAGTGACAGAAGGAACATCGCCTCCAGATTGCCAGAGGGCCTGGCCTTGCCTGTGTTCCCTGCTTCCTCCCATTGCTGCCTCTTGCCAAGCCCAAATTCCCAGCTACTGGACCCGCTCCGCCGCTCACATCCCACGGGGCCTTTCCACACATGCTCCCGCGCACCTCAGAGTCTCATCAAACAACTGTCACTACTTCCGTCCTCAGGACAGGGTCAGGCTTTATCCCGGCACCTGGAGCGGGATGGAGGGTACACAAGCCAGCAGGTGATGCGTGGTGCCGGGGCCTGGGCTGAGGCACGCTAGCTGATGGTGCCCGCCTGCATCTGGAGGCTGCAGCCAGCATGGCCCACGCCTAGCAGGGACGCGCCAGGGCCAGACCTGATGTGGGCCACGAGGCTGCGTAGGCTCCATGGAGAGGCGCCCGGGGGGCGCAAGCGGGACCAGGGTGAGGCATGCCTGGCACCAGCACGGAAGCAGGAGGTCAGCCAGGACAGAATGGGCAGTGAGGGAGGCGGCGGGTGTGGGGGCACTGGCGACAAGTTTGCGCTAGGAGGCGCTGCTGAGCCTCAGGGCGGTTCTGGGCCCGGGAGGGTTTGAGGAGCCGACCCTGGTGGGGAGCAGCGCGGGCTGGGAGCTGTGCAGCCTGAGAAGGTGGCCCCGTTTCCTGCCACCCTGTTGCCCGGCGCGCATGGGGCGGGCAAGACACAGCGACCTGGGAAGGAGGTGGCCCTGACCCCCGAGAGGGTGCTCATGCGTGACGAGGGCCTGTGCCCAACACTCACCCACACGTGCACACACCTGCACACGCGTGCGAGCACACGTGCACATGTCACGCAAGCGCAGCCCCACGCCAAGTGTGTCCCGGCCCAGGGCAGCATCTGGCTGCCAGCGGGCCCACCCGCCCACGCCCAGGACGCCGGCTCTCACCTGTGGGGGCCTCGGGGCTCTCGGTGGGCTCAGGCTCCCTTGCCTGCTCACTGGCTTTCCTCTGCGGCGGATGGTTCTCCCCGGGCTTCCCTAGAGAAAAAGGACTGTCAGTGAGCTTGGGGTGTGAGGGCCCGCGCCCCATCAGCCTCCAGAGGCACTCACTGGCACCAAAAGGGTCGTGGGTCCTGGCCGCTAGGGAGGCCCCACTCGGGTCTCCTCCCGAGGACAACCTTAAGGAGCACGGGCTCCTCCCCCATGCACTCCACTGCACGGTGGGGTTGGGGGAGGCTCAGGGAGGCACAGGCCAGGGCCAACCAGCAGGAACAGGCCTGGGCTCTTGTGGGCCCAGGGCGGGCAGGATGCAGCTGTTTGGAGGACCCTGTGGGCTGGCAGTGCTGCCCGCTGGCCCTGCCCACCCCTGATGTTGTCCCCCGTCTTGTGTCACTTCCCTCCCCCAGGCCCTCCCTGTCTCTGTGTTCAATTCAGTGCTCCCCTGGCAGATGGCTGTCTCTGCTCCTGAGCTTCTAGGGTTAGACAGGAGCGGGTGTGCTCCGGGCAGGGTTGGGCTAGGCAAACCAGTCTGGCCAGTGTGGCTGAGCCGGCTGGGATGGGGCCCTGGGCGTGGGTGTGAGTCAGCGGCCCCCGGGCTGGGGAAACGCTAGGGAGGAAGCCACCTGAGCCCACCCTCCCAACAAGAAGCCCAGGGGATGCTAGCACTTTGGGCTAGCCTTGCACCCCCGCCTCCGGCCCAGGCTCTTCAGGCCCTTGCTGCAGTGGGCAGGACAGCCGGCTCTGAGCCGGGATGGCACCAAGATCCCCGCCCCACCTCCATCGCTGCCCGACCTTTTCTTTTGGCCCCACGTCACTTCACAGACTGCTCTGTGGGTCTCTAAGGGCCCAGTCTCTCCCGCCAGCCACAGCACTGTGGCCCGAGTCCTGCCCTAGCTCCCGCCGGGTCCCTAGGTCCTTTGTCTCCACCGAACGCCATGGGCAGGCTCAAACCCCAGCGGGGCTCCTGTGCGTGTGCTAACTGCCCTGGAGCGCTCCGGAGTGCTCAGGGTGGGCTGGGGCTGTGGGTTCCCGTGGCCAGCTGGGCTCAGGTTGTCTGTGGCCAGTGAGGGTCTGAGCCCTGAGGATCAGTGTGGCCAGGATGCAGTTCCTGGCTCTGTGGCCTGCAGTTTGAGTTTCCCTCCACCAGATGTGGGACCGGGGGAGCTGGGGTGGGGCGGGGGCGGGGGGCACTGGTGCCGCCCAGGGCAGGACCAGGCACGCCCGGCGCTGTGCACAGCCGGCGCTCTAGCTGCTGTGCTGCTCCCCCAGCTTCTCAGCCTCCCTCCCAGTCTCTCTAGCAGGGCCTGTGGCCTGTAAAGCCCCATGCCCGCCGTGTCAGCGCGTCAGTCAGCCTCAGCCTGGGCAAGCCGCCGAGCTGCAGAGTCCCTATAAACTCCCTGGTGCGGCCAGGCCCCGCCGAGTGGGGCCAGTGAGGCCCACAGGCAGAGCCAGAGTCCCGAGCTGTGGTGCCGCGGGCACCAGCCAGGGGGCAGGGCCTGGAACCGGGGGCCGAGCCTGGCGTGGGAGCGCACAGCCACAGTGGCCTCCCAGGACGCTCTCTGAGCTGGCCTGACTGAGGCCGAGGTCGATGAGCCACGGCCCCTGGGGAGCAGACACCTGGTGAAGGAGGCGCTGGATTCAGGGCCATGTCTGGGAAACGAGGTCGAGTTCGCAAACCCCGGGCCAGGAGGGCGGGCAGGGCCCAGCCGGCAGCTGGCCAGCAGGGCCCTGAGGTCCAGCCCCTGCCCCCGACCCCAGGGGGCCCTGAGGGTGAAGCGGGGGTGGCCCCCACAGGGCACGTGACCAGCATCCAGCGAGCTCCTCAGGGACACCCCAGGGTGGCTGGGCCAGAGCAGCCACAGGCAGCCTCGAGGCCAGTGGAGGCCGCTGCTCCGGGGTCTGAGCTGGTGCTGGTCCTCGCTGGGCACATGGAGGGCTGTGGAGCGGGGGGCCCCATGCCGGCCCTGGGCCCTGAACTGCTGAGGCTCCATGAGGTCCGGCTGTGCCTGGCCCAGGAGCAGCTGCTGCTGGAGGACCGGTGGCGGCAGGTCCAGCTGCAGATGCAGCTGTGGCAGGAGGAGCAGCTGTGGCTGCAGCAGCTGCAGGAGGAGCAGCTGTGGCTGCAGCGGCTGCAGGAGGAGCAGGCCTGGGCACACATGGAGGGGCTGCAGCTGGCTGTGGCCCTGGAGCAGCTCCGGAGTGAGGGGCCCGAAGCACTGCAGACCCAAGGCCAGGTAAGGCCTGGAGGGGGTGGCAGAGAGGGGGCCCCCAGGCTGTTGGGTTGGTGTGGTGGCCACTCCAGCAACCTAGAGATACCTGCGGAGGCCCAGGAGGCCAGGCTGGGTGCGGGGCATCTGTGGGCCCACCTTCACATCTGCCAAGTGAAGTGGGTGCCTGCCACACAGGGCACTGCATGACCAAGGGACAGCAAGCCTGTCCAGGCTGCCCAGTGCCTGGTGGAAACAGGTACTGAGGGCAGATACCTGTTCAGGGACAGAGGTGTTCCTGCAGCAGACCTAGGCAGGCTGGGCCAGAACTGTCCAGGGCAGTGTATGGGCTGCAGGGCAGGGTGAGGGCCTGGGTGTGCACAGACAGTAGGTAGCAGAACTGAATGCAGCCCCCCGCCCCCACAACCCCGTTTCCCGGCTGGCTTGCTGGTCCACCTGCCCTGCCCCCTGTTTATTGGAGTGCAGTGCATTCAGGGCTAGAGATTGCGGAAGCAGCACGCGGTGCCTGGGCCCATTTTCCTCATTCCAGGAGGGCTGCCCGCCTCAGACGCGGCTGGGGCTATTTTGGGGAACTAGACTCTAACCCTAGCCTGGCATGGAGGAGCGGTCGCCATCACCCCACCTGTTCCTGTGAATCTGGGAGCTCTCTGGCATCCAGGGGTGCCGGGCCAGGCCCACTCTAAGCGGAGGGGCAGTCTGGGGAGAAGGGTGGGTGCTCTTTTAGCAAGCACAGACCCCAGTGCAGGCCTGTGTGCTGAAGGATCCCAGATCTGCAGCCTGGAATGTGTTCACAGCCAGCACAGAGGATAAATGGGAGTCAGGGCAAGGGAGTGACAACAGTGAAGGTGGGGCCGGTGGGGCGCGGTGGGGGAGGTCTCCTTCCTGACCCATAGGAAAACCCAACCCCAGTGAGTTGTCACCATCCAACCTGGAAGTGACTATGGAGAAGGTGGCCTGGGAGCAAAGCAGCAGGCAGAGGGCAGCACAGGGCGCCCCGATGGGCAGAGTCAGAGTGGACTACACGCTTAGCAGAGAATCCCCAACTTGGACTCAAGCCCTCCTCTTTCAAAACCCATTTTTGGCCACCTAAGCCCCTCCCACTCGCTCCTGCCCCCTTCCCTCCTCCATGTGTTCCAAAGCAGGGCTTCTTTTGAGTGCTGTCTCCAGGCCCCACCCCAACCCCAGGGGTATAAGATTCAGGCTCAGGGTGGGAGATGAATGAATGGGCTCTGAAGCCTCAGTCAGTCACACCCAATCCCAACTCAAATCCCCTGAAAGCCACTCTTGAAAGGAGGGCTCTTCTCAGAGGGGGAGTACCTCTGTGGCTACATAGAGAGTCTCCGTGACAGTGGGTGACAGTGCCCTGGAGGTCAGAGGGTGCACTCACCAGCAACGGCTCTGGACTTGGGCCCAGGGTGTGGCGTCTGCCACTTTCCAGCTGCAGCTTTCAGTGCCCTCTTCTTACTGTGCATTCTCCTGGAGGGGGGGAAGGACCAGAGAGTGGGTGCTCAGAGTGGCAGAGGGCAGGGGCAGTGGGGAACAGGGCACACCACGCGGGCCTGAGTGGATGACAGCAGGAACACGGGCTCCCCTGAGGCTTCCCAGCTGACGTCCTGCCTGCCTGCCTGCCCCAGGTGTGTGCCCAGTAGCTTGAGCCAGGATGCCTGGCAAGAGCACTTGGCCACAGCCCACCCCCCTGCCGGGCCCAGGATCTGGAGTCCAGCAGTCACCTCCCTGCTCCAAGCTGCTGGGTTACCAGTGGCAGGGCCTTTGTTCTCACCCCAAGCATGAGCACAGCCCCCTCTGCTGCAGCCTCCACGCCTCTCCACTGCCCTGGGAACCCAGTCAGCTCCCAAGCCTGCTCCCCAGCCACACAAGGCACTGACCCATCCACACTCTCACACCCTCTCTGGTCCTGGCCTTGGCAGATGCTATTGTCAGGCCCTGCGGCATCACCCCTCTCCCTAGTCCACACAGCTGACCCCCAAGTTCATTTCTTTTTATTTTTTTTTTTAATTTATTTATTTATTTATTTATTTTTTAAAGATGGGGTCTCACCGTGATGGCCAGGCTAGTCATGAACTCCTGACCTCAGGTTGATCCACCCACCTCAGCCTCCCAAAGTGCTAGGATTACAGGCGTGAGCCACGGCGCCCGGCTCCCCCAAGTTCATTTCTCTGGGAGGCTCCTCCTGCCTGCCCCAGTCTGTCGGGGTCCTCGCTGGTGCCCCACGTCCCTCACCCACTGCAGCACAATTGCCTGGGCACTGGTCAGACCCCCTCACCCATGTGTCCCACATGTTGGCCCCAGTAGGGTATCACTTAGTGTTTGGGGAAGGAACAAATGAAATGGGAGTGACCCTGAAAACCAAATAGGATCACGTGGTAAGAGGGACAAAGAGGATGGTGACTGAGGACCGCAGAAAGGGTTCAGGAGGGCCAGTTCTGGGGGTGGCAGTGGCAAGGGCCAGGGGTGGTGGTTTCCACGGATGATCCAGTGTAGGGCAGGGCCTAAGTGGGGGGAGGGGCCCTAAGCGAGGGCCTGAGGGGGACCTGGGGGCACTGGAGCACCAGGGGCAGCTCGGGGTGGTGTGTAGGGGTTGCTGTGTATATGGCCCGGGCGGGGGGCACCTGGCATGTGGGGCTTGATGTGCACGCTGGGTCCCTTGTCCATGTGGGGCTTGGTTTTTGTAGGGTCCCCGTGTGTACACCCAGGGTTCCATATGTGTGAGGGAGGTCCCCTGTGCTCTCAGAGTCATTGTGAATATGGCATCCCCAGTTTGCATGTGGGGTCAGTGTCCGAGGGATCCCATATGCAGGTGGGGTTCTCTGTGTGTGCGGACCAGCATGATCCTGGGTGACTGGTGTGCAGGACTGAGTGTGCTTGTGGCTTCTGCCTTCCTGAGGAGTCTTCTGTGCTTGTGCGGTTGGTGTACAAGAGGAACAGGTCATTCCAGGCCCGCGTGTGCATGGGGGATCGGTGTACATGAAGGATCAGGGACAGGTCATTTGGGGTTCGTCTGTGCAGGGAGGGTCAGTGTGTGCCGTGTCCCCTACACGGGTGGGCGTCGGTGTGCGGGGATGAGGAAGAACAACGGGGCACCTCAGGTGCTTGTGGGCATCAGCGCGTTGGGGGGGCCGGGGCCTGGGGTCCTCGGTGTGGGCGGGGTCTCCCCTCTACCTGTGGGCGCCAATGCGGAAGGAGACCGGTGTGTGGTGAAGGGATCCCCTGTGCTCTCGGGGCTTCCGGACTCAGCCCCACGCGGGGCTCGGCGCCGCCCCAGCGTCCTCACCTGCCTCACCTGCCTCCCCAACTGGGCGAGGAGGCCAGAGCTCCGCCCCTGGCGTCGGGCTGGCTCGTTTCCTAGCGACCGAGCCGGAACTTCCGATCACCCTGACTTCCGGGGCGAGGGTCAGGGGTCAGGCTAGGAACTTTGAGCCCGGGGTCACCAGCTGGGCTCCCGGGGGCCGGGGTCTTTGAAGTGAGGGCCTCACGGTCTCCGGCGGCGCTGGGCCGGGGTCCCCGGGCGCGCAGCCGCAGGGTGCGGGCGGGTCGGGGCGCAGGATCGAGGCCGGGCCGGGGGCGCGGGCTGGGGCGGGCACGGGGCGCAGGAATGCGGGCGCGCCGCGGGTGGGGCCGCCCCGCCCCCAGGTGCTGCCCGGGCAGGCAGGAGGCAGGAGCGACGGGCGGGGCGGGGGCGGGCGCGTGAATCAGGCCGGGCCGGCGGGCGGGCCGCGGCAGGGAGTGGCTGCCGGACCGACCGGACCGCGAGGCCGCTGGGCGGCGGTCGGCTCCTGCTGCCCCTGTGCCGAGACCCCGCGCACCTGGCCAGGTAGGGCCCCCTCCCCCGGCCCGAGCGGGGCGGGGCGGGGCGAGGTGGGGGCGGGCGCCCCTCGGTGCGGCCTCATCTGGGCCGCCCTCGCGCCGGCACCTGGGCCGGGGCCGAGCGATCCAGAGAGGGGCGATGGGAGGGGAGCGCGGCCGCGTGCGCGGGGCGGGGGTGGCGGGGCGCTCGGACAGGGGGCGCCCTCGCACGACGCCGGCCCGCGAAGAGCCGAGTAGGAAGGGGCCCGGGGCCCGGGTCGAGCCTGCTCGGCCGCCTCCACTCGCTCCTGCCCTCGCGACCTAGCTGGAATCTGGGTGCTGGGCACCGGCTGGACCCTTCCCTGGGGACGCCCGCCGTGGAGTGGGGTGGCCAGGGTGCGGCCTGGATCCCCGCGTGGAGAGCAGGGCGAACGACGGGGGTGCTGCCCCTCGCGCCCACGTTCCTGGGGTGGGGTGGGCGGATGGGGCACCCAGCCACCGCAGCCGCGAGCTCGTAGGGTGCACTGACCCCGTTGGGCGCTGGGGTGCCCACCCCGCAAGCTATCACTGAGCGACTTCCGGTCCGTGAGCCCGGTCCTCCCCACCCCACCTTTCCGCCGCCTAGAGCCTCCGCGCCCTCCTGTGCCCGTCGGAACTTGGCACAGGCTCACCCCACTTTGTATAGGAACTCTGGATCCTTCCATGAGGTCCTCCTTCCAGATGCCCCACTTACCGCCAGGGTGGAGAGGATGGGGTCCTTGAAGTCCAGCTTAGAGCCCTGATCTCAAGTCAGAGGTCAGGGGTCAGCAGCAGAAGAGTGGATTCGTGCTGAGTCATTGGCCATGGGTGGGTTCCGTGCTGTTCCTCCCTTGGGCAGGCGTTTGCTACACAAATGTGTGGACATGCAGGCCACTGGGGTGCTCCATCTCAGGCTCGGGAGTGGCTCCGGCCTCGTCCATAGCCGGGGAGACCCAGACCCATGAAAGGAGACAACACAAGGAATGAAGCCATTGGAGGAAGCCATTGGCATCACTGTGAGGACGGTGGTGTCTGCTGGAGGGCTTCTGGCCACAGGGGCCTCCACAGCCCGGACAGTCCCTGCCCCCATTACACACAGCCTGGACCCTCTGTTGATTCCCCTACCCTGTGAAATCCAAAGGGACAGTGGGGGTCCTTTCTAGAGTGTCCCCCAGCATCAGGAAGTGCCCCTCAAGGTCAGCAGGGTTGTTCCCCCAAGCCCTGTGTGATCAGACACTGCCTCCACAGCCAGGCTGGCAGTGGTGGGTGGGCACCCCTGCCCAGCCAGACAGGCCTGCCCCTCACCCCATGTGGGCTGCCTTGATCTGCTCCTGGCACAACCAAGGCAGTGTGCCCCAACCAGCCCCACATGTCAACCATGAGGACAGTGCCTCAGCAAAGAAATGTCGGGACAGCTTCTCCCAGGCCAGGTGGCATCTGGGGCTGGATAACTGAGTGGCATCAGGTATTTCCCACGTGTCAACTCCATGTCACCCCCAGGGGCGCCAGGCAAGACGGCTGCCTCCTGACCCCAACATTCTCAGCCAAGTGGCTCCTGCTAGCACCCATGCAGTCCAGCTGGCCAGCGCCCATCCTGTCAGTGCCCCAGGGCATGCTCCTCTGTCTGTGCCTCCTCAGCCAGGGCCAACATTCGGGAACCTGTGTGCTAGGTGGGGATAGGTGTCCTGCCTCCCTCAGCAACTGGAGGAGCACTGGGATGGGCTGAGTGGTCCCTAGGGCTCTCCTCCCAGGGAGAGGTACCCAGGTAGCTTCGTGACCATGTGCACATGGGCCCTGGGCGCCCTATAGAGGTCCCCATCAGACACCTTTCTGGAGAGGCCAGGCCCCCTGCAGGGACCCTTTGAAGAACAGGGTGGGCTGTGGGGCAGGCAAGCATGGATGGTGGTGGGGAGTCCAAGACCTGGAAAGGTCCCTGCTGCCCTGGACTGGGGCTGGTGGGGACAGGACTCTGAGCAAGTGAAGAGCCAGATCTGGGGGCTGTGGAGTGCAGGCCCTGCAAGGACCTGTGGGCACCAATGGGCTGTGGCCCAGGGAGGTTTCATCTAAGAGGGACAGTGATGAGAGAGGTCAAGGGTGGGCAAGGGAAGGAGAGTGGCTGGTAGACAGGGACAGTCTAGGGGTCATTTCCAGGGCTGGGTGGTCAGAGAATGGGCCGTGGGAACCCAACTGGGAAACTCTGAGGATGGGAAGGAGGTGTGGCCCAGGTCGACTGATGTGGACGTCCTCCTCATTCCTGGAGGAGGGTGGTCACAGCCCTGCTTGCTGCGCTCACCTTAGGCTAAGCGTGGTGTCATGTGGACCCTCAGCTGTGTTGTGCAGTAGACGAACAGGCCAGAGAGGTGCAGCGACTTACTTGGGGTCTCCCAGGCAGTCAGAGACACACAGGCAGCATGGGCAGCACCAACTTGTCCAGTAGGCACAGTGCCAGGGGCTCATGAACGTCTTAAAATAAGAAACAAAAGTGACTATTATAATGATGAATGTAGCCCAGATTATGTTTGTCTTTAAGCCAAGAGTCATGAAATGTTTTAGAGGGTTTGGTTTTATTTTTTGTAGCGATGCAGTCTCACACTGTGACCCAGGCAGAGTGCATTGGCACAATCATAGCTCACAGCAGCCTGCAACTCCTGGACTCAAGCGATCCTTCTGCCTCAGCTTCCCAAGTGGCTGAGACTACAGGCACGCACCACCATGCCTGCCTAATGTTTAAAAGTAGAGACGGGGTCTTGCTGTGTTGCCCAGGCTGGTCTCAGACTCCTGGCTTCAAGCACTTCTGCCTCACCCTCCCAGAGGAAGGAGAGAATGTGCCCCAGTCTGGGCTACCTGCCGGTGCCTCCTCAGCTGGGGGGCGTCCTAGGGCTGGGCTGTCCTCTGTGAGCCTGGCTCAGCTGGTGCCCTGGAAGGCGGCCTGGGCATGGGCTGAACTCCGGCCTAGCCAACTCCCTAACGGCCCCTTCCACAGTGTGACCGTGCTTGAGGGCAGCAGTGGTCCCAGTGCCCCCACCCCTAGTCATGTGTCTCCCTGCCCCTCCAGGCCCCTGGCCCCGACATGGCCCGTCGCTCCCAGAGCTCCTCGCAGGGGGACAACCCGCTGGCACCCGGGTACCTGCCACCTCACTACAAAGAGTACTACCGCCTGGCGGTGGATGCACTGGCCGAAGGTGGCTCGGAGGCCTATAGCCGCTTCCTGGCGTCTGAGGGGGCACCTGACTTTCTGTGCCCTGAAGAGCTGGAACATGTGAGCCGACACCTTCGGCCCCCACAGTATGTTGCCCGAGAGCCCCCCGAAGGCAGCCTTCTCGACGTGGACATGGATGGCTCCTCGGGTACATACTGGCCAGTGAAGTCAGACCAGGCCGTGCCTGAACTTGACCTGGGCTGGCCCCTGACCTTTGGCTTCCAAGGCACCGAGGTGACCACCTTGGTGCAGCCGCCACCCCCCGACAGCCCCAGCATCAAGGATGAGGCCCGAAGGATGATCCGTTCTGCCCAGCAGGTGCGCCATCGCGGCTCAAGGGTGGTGGGGAGGGGCCTGTGCTGGAGGCACGAGGGTGAAGGCGACACACATGCACATGACCAGCTTGTGGAGTGAGCCCTGAGCTCCAGCTGCAGTGGGGGTCCCGGCAGAGATCTTCAGGGCTGGCAGGTCTTGGTCACCATGGGCTTCATGTTCTGCTTGCCCATGGTCATGGCCAGTGCCCAGAAACTCCAGGGCTCTGGGATGGGTGGGCACCCCCACCAGCCTGGGTTCATTGTTCAGATAATTCCCTCTCATCCTGCTGGATGGCCCTTGGCCAGCTGAGGGCTTCAGATCCTCCCCAAGCAGCTAGCAGACTGCAGAGAACAGCTAGCAGACTGTTAAACCATGGCAACTGAGGCTTCAGGTGCAAAGGCTAAAGGCCTCTGCCTTTGTCCCCCGCCCAGGGCAGCGACCCCCTCCTGGACAGCGACCCCCTCAGCCCTGACAGCTGCCCTGGAGTGGGGGCGGCTCAGCCATCTGTAGAGTGGAGGGGAGACTGAGGGCCCCTTGCCATGCCCACCCTCATCCAGGGTTCTCTGCCCTGCACCTGCCTCGGCCCCCCCACTTATGGCCGGCAGCTCCATGCTGCTTCTGTTGGGTCCCTTCCTCCTACCCATCTTCCCAGGTGTGGCCCCACTCCCTGGGATGGGCTAGCTTGTGTTTTACAGGGGTTGTGGGTAACCCAGACGCTTCCCAGGCATGGAGGGGAGGCTAGACAATGGTGTGAGGACAGCAGGGGCCTCTGCTCTCCGTCCTGACGCCCCCGTGCAGGTGGTGGCCGTGGTGATGGACATGTTCACGGATGTGGACCTGCTCAGCGAAGTGCTGGAGGCTGCAGCCCGTCGGGTCCCAGTCTACATCCTGCTGGATGAGATGAACGCACAGCACTTCCTGGACATGGCTGACAAGTGCCGTGTCAACCTGCACCACGTGGACGTGAGTTCCCAGGAGTGGGCGGTTGGGGAGGCCCCCTGGCAGAGATCTGACTCCCCTCCCTCCCCAGTTCCTGCGCGTGAGGACTGTGGCGGGCCCCACCTACTACTGCCGAACGGGAAAGTCCTTCAAGGGCCACGTCAAGGAGAAGTTCCTGCTGGTGGACTGCGCTGTGGTGATGAGTGGGAGCTACAGGTGCGCCCACGGGGTTCCCTCAGCTCCTTCTCTGGGGCCTTCTCCTGTCGCCCCCGTGCCACCCTTCCACAGCAGGACCCTCCTCACCAGGAGCCCTTGCCCTGGGGCCACCTGCACCTGTGGGCCGGGCCCAGGCCCTTGCAGACCTCACGTCCCTGAGTCCTCCCCGCCCCACCCGCTGCCCACAAGGCTGCACTGCCCTGGCAGCAGCTCGGTTTGACTCTGGCCCTGACCCCCCACAGCTTCATGTGGTCCTTCGAGAAGATCCACCGCAGCCTGGCACACGTGTTCCAAGGAGAGCTGGTTTCCAGCTTCGACGAGGAGTTCCGCATCCTCTTCGCGCAGTCCGAGCCGCTGGTGCCCTCGGCCACGGCCCTGGCCCGCATGGACGCCTACGCCCTGGCTCCATATGCCGGGGCCGGGCCCCTCGTGGGCGTCCCCGGGGTCGGGGCGCCAAGCCCCTTCTCCTTCCCTAAGCGAGCGCCCCTGCTGTTCCCACCACCCCGCGAAGAGGGCCTGGGCTTCCCCTCGTTCCTCGACCCGGACCGCCACTTCCTGTCGGCCTTGCGCCGGGAGGAGCCGCTTCGGATGCCGGGGGGCGCCCTGGAGCCGCACGCGGGGATGCGGCCACTGGCGCGGCGCCTGGAGGCTGAGGCCGGGCCTGCCGGCGACCTCGCCGGCGCGCGGGGCTTCTTCCAGGCGCGGCACCTGGAGATGGACGCCTTCAAGCGGCACAGCTTCGCGGCCGAGGGCGGGGCCGCCGTGGAGAACTTCGCGGCCGCGCGGCAGGTGTCGCGGCAGACGTTCCTCAGCCACGGCGACGACTTTCGCTTCCAGACCAGCCACTTCCACCGCGACCAGCTCTACCAGCAGCAGTACCAGTGGGACCCGCAGCTCGCGCCCGCTCGCCCGCAGGGCCTGTTCGAGAAGCTTCGCGGGGGCCGCGCGGGTTTCGCGGACCCAGATGACTTCACTCTGGGCGCCGGGCCGCGCTTCCCGGAGCTCGGGCCCGACGGGCACCAGCGGCTGGACTACGTGCCGTCCAGCGCGTCCCGCGAGGTGCGCCACGGCTCGGACCCCGCCTTCGGGCCCGGCCCCCGCGGCCCGGAGCCCAGCGGGGCCCCGCGCCCCAACCTGGCCCAGCGCTTCCCCTGCCAGGCGGCGGCCAGGCCCGGCCCGGACCCCCCTCCCGAGGCGGAGCCGGAGCGCAGGGGCGGGCCGGAGGGGCGGGCCGGGCTGCGGCGCTGGCGCTTGGCCTCCTACTTGAGCGGCTGCCATGGCGAGGACGGGGGCGACGACGGCCTGCCGGCGCCCATGGAAGCCGAGACTTATGAAGACGACGTGCTGGCTCCGGGGGTCCGGGCAGCTGCCGGCGACTTGCTCCCCTCGGCCTTCCGCGCCCCCGCAGCCTTCCCCACCAAGGTCCCGGTGCCAGGCTTGGGCGGCGGCGGCCATGGCCCGCAGCGCGAGGGCTCGGAGGAGCCCGGCCTGGCCACGCAGGACTCCTTCCGCTCGCGCCTGAACCCGCTCATCCAGCGCAGCTCCAGGCTGCGCTCCTCGCTCATCTTCAGCGCGTCACAGGCCGAGGGCGCGACCGGGACTGCGGCGGCCACCGAGAAGGTGCAGCTGCTGCACAAAGAGCAGACGGTGAGCGAGACGCTGGGGCCTGGCGGAGAGGCCGTGCGCTCCGCGGCTTCCACCAAGGTGGCCGAGCTGCTGGAGAAGTATAAGGGCCCAGCCCGTGATCCCGGCGGCGGCGCGGGCGCCATCACCGTTGCCAGCCACAGCAAGGCCGTCGTGTCCCAGGCATGGCGGGAAGAGGTGGTGGCCCCAGGTGGCGTGGGGGGCGAGCGCCGCAGCCTCGAGAGCTGCCTGCTGGACCTGCGCGACTCCTTTGCGCAGGAGGTGGAGCGGCAGCCGGGAGCCGCCTCGCTGACCGCGGCGCAGCTGCTTGATACGCTGGGCCGGAGCGGCTCTGACCACCTGCCCTCCCGCTTCCTCTCTGCCCAGGGCCGCTCCACTTCCCCGCAAGGGCTGGACAGCCCTCTGCCACTGGAAGGGCCCGGGGAGCGCCAGGTGCCCCATTCTGAGCCAAAAGCGAGCCCCACCTCGGCTTACCCTGAGCGGAAGGGGAGCCCCACGCCTGGGCTTCCCACTCGAAGAGGAAGCCCAACGACAGGATTTATCGAGCAGAAGGCGAGCCCCACCTCAGCCTGCCCCGAGCGCAGGAGCAGTCCTGTGCCCCCCGTGCCGGAGCGCAGGGGCAGTCCTGTGCCCCCCGTGCCGGAGCGCAGGGGCAGCCTCACCCTTACCTTCTCCGGAGAGTCCCCGAAGGCCGGGCCCGCGGAGGAGGGGCCCAGCGGCCCCATGGAAGCCCTGCGCAAAGGCTCCCTGCGCCTTAGGCAGCTGCTGAGCCCCAAGGGCGAGCGGCGCACGGAGGATGAGGGTGGCTTCCCAGTGCCGCAGGAGAACGGGCAGCCCGAGAGCCCGCGGCGGCCATCACTGGGCCGGGGTGACAGCACGGAGGCTGCCACAGGAGAGGAGCGGGGCCCCCGGGCACGCCTGGCCTCAGCCACGGCCAACGCCTTGTACAGCAGCAACCTTCGGGATGACACAAAGGCCATTCTGGAGCAGATCAGCGCCCATGGCCAGAAGCACCGTGTGGTCCCATCCCCGGGCCCCGGCCCGGCCCACAGCAGCCCCGAGCTAGGCCGTCCACCGGCTGCTGGCGGCCTGGCCCCAGATATGTCCGACAAGGACAAGTGTTCGGCCATCTTCCGCTCGGACAGCCTGGGGACCCAAGGCCGGCTGAGCCGCACGCTGCCGGCCAGCGCGGAGGAGCGCGATCGGCTGCTCCGCCGCATGGAGAGCATGCGCAAGGAGAAGCGCGTGTACAGCCGCTTCGAGGTCTTCTGCAAGAAGGAGGAGGCCAGCAGCTCCGGGGCGGGGGAGGGCCCCGTGGAGGAGGGCACCAGGGACAGCAAGGTGGGCAAGTTTGTGCCCAAGATTCTGGGCACGTTCAAAGGCAAGAAATGAGCCTCCTGGCGCAGCAGCCCAGGCCAGGGTGTCCGAATCGCTGCCATGGCCGCCCAGGGCCCCCACGGAGCAAGCAGAGCACTGCTCCTGTGCTTGAGTGGTGGCTGCCAGGCCGCGGCTGCTTGGGGCTTGGCTGAGTGCACCAGAGTTCGGCTCCTGCTGGGGCTCACCCGGCAGCTGCCGTCTGTGCCCCCGGCCTCCCCACTACTGGGGCTCCAGCGCCTCGCCACCAGTGCCTTTCTGCTCTCAGCGCCTTCTCTCCTCAGCATCTTCATCTCTGCACCATCAGCCTTGCATGGCGCAGCGTCTGGCTCTGCCATCTCTTTGTGCTTCAGTTCCCCCATGCCATTATTTTTTCTTTGAGACCCAGGCTGGAGTGCAATGGTGCCGTCTCAGCTCACTGCAACCTCTGCCTCCCAGGTTCAAGTGATTCTCGTGCCTCAGCCTCGCAAGTAGCTGGGATTACAGGTGCCTGCTACCATGCCCCGCTAATTTTTGTATTTTTAGTAGAGACAGGGTTTCACCATGTTGGCCAGGCTGGTCTGGAACTCCCGACCTTAAGTGATCGCCCGCCTCAGCCTCCCAACATGGGGGGATTACAGATGTGAGCCTCCGTGCCCCGCTGAGTCCCCCGTCCTCTTTCAAGGGCCCCACCTCTGTGCCTCAGCTCCCCACTCTCTGGGGCCCGTTTCCTCCTCAGGGCCTCCTGTTCTCAGGGCTCCCCTCCCTGTCTCCTTACAGCCCCCTCCCTCCCTCCCTCTCTCAGGGTCTCCTCCATCCTCAGGGCTTCATTTCCTTTACCTCCCTGCATCTTTCTCAGAGGCCTCTGCTCTTGCTGTGGGGAAGACTGCGCTGGCTGCAGGCAGTTTGCAAGGCAGGGGTGGAGCCGGACAGGAAGGATGCCCCCCGGAGTGGCAAGGAGGCTGGACAGGGCAGGCCGCCGGGAAAGGGGCACAGGGAAGCCCCACGGGCTGCCTTGGCAGGTCTGCCGTCTCCAGCAAGGCTGTGGCCAGCACTGGTGAGAGTGGGGAGGGGGCACTGGGCTTTGCAGCACAATAAAACGGTCCGGATGGACAACCTGTGGCCCCAGCCTCGTGAGCGTCCCCTGCACAGGCCCAGTCCGGGCACCAGAAGGGCTGGATGGTGGGGTGCTTGCCCCAGGTGAGGGCAGGGGACAAGGTGCAGCCGAGGCTGATCCCAGCTGTTCAGACACAGGTCCTGCGCACCACTGCCGGTGGGAGTGGTCTTTGTCCTGGCGTCCAGCAGACACCCCACCCCACCCCTGTTCTCAGGGCCTTTCCTCTTTGTCACCAGCACCAAGAATCGGTCCAGGGTTCCTGGCTCATCTTGTATTTTTTTTCACCCCCAGTGAGGAATTGTAACTGACTCAGAATGACACATTTTGGCACCACATGTGTGTAAAGTCTCCCACCGTTAGATGCTAGCTTTGTGAAATCAGTGTTTCTGTATTCTATTTTTTTTAATCGCATCTACACCACCTGGATCTGCTATTTCTTTTCAAAAAAATTTTTTTAGTGTAATAAATCCTACGAGAGAACTGACTGAAATAAGGCTGCCCGAGGCAGCAGCTCTGACTCCAGCAGCGGGAGGAAGGGAAGTGGCCTTGCTGTCACTGCTGGGCAGCCCCAGCCGGCTGGTACCAAAGCCTCCACCCAGGCAGGGGGACCGCAGGGACTTCTGGCCAGGTGGGAAAGGTGCCTGGAGCGGGTGCACCCGAGTGTGTCTTGGCCATGATGTGCTTGTGGGCACGCTTGGCTTGGTGCTGCCTGGGGTGTGGCTGAACGGACAGGCTCTCAAAGTGGAGCCCATGGAGAGGCCAGAGGCTGGCAGCCCTGCCGGGGCCTTCGGAGCCTCCTGCCTGCACCCTCCACATCTTCTAAACCAGGATGTGGCACATTTCGGTGTTAATAAAACACAACCCACAAAATATTCTAGCATGTTCCCCCGTGTGTATAATCGCCCAGTTCTATCCCGCAGCCTCTAACCAGTGGCCTCTTGGGTATCCCCTGTGGACTCACCACCCATCCCTGTGGGGAACACTAAAGACCCCCCAGCTTCACTTCCAGGGTCCACCTCAGCCCCCCGCCTTCACGCTGTGCATGCTCCTGTCCCTGTCCCCAATGCCTCCTGTGCGGGCACGCTCCTGGGCACCCACCTGTGCTTCTCCACTCAGCAAGCCCCATACTCAGCCTCGCCTGAGGCCAAGCCTCCAGCCCTGCAGCCCCTGCCTGTGTCCTGCGTGTTCAGCGCCCTGGGGCTGTGCCTTGGGCTTCTGAAGTTCAACAGGCAGACCACTGGGCAGACCCCTCAGGAAACAAGCCCATGGCCGGGTCTCTGACGGTCTCACCCCTCCTCGGCCCTCCCGCTCCCTCTTCCACCTCCTCCAACCTTCTCCCAAGCCCTGCCTCCCTGTCTGAGTCTCCTGTAGGTGCCTGGCCCAGCCCCAGGGCAGCACCAGCTCCCACCCTCTGCTCAGCTCCCCTGCTCACACCTGGTCCTTCCTCGGCCTTCCCCATGGTGACAGTTGCTTCCACAAGCCAGCAGAGCCCCGGCTCCTGGCAACCCAACCCCCCACCGACAGCACAGGCCGCACCCTTCAGACTGAGCTCCTCCAGCCTGAGCTTCCCAGCTGCCTGTGTTCCAGCCCCAGCTCAGGGGCAGGTGCAGCTGGGGACACCTGGCACCCTAGGACACAGCTCTGTGCCCACAGGGCCCTTTTATCTCTGCAGCCCTGCACAGTCCTGGCCTGAACTCACACCAGGGTCCTTGCCTGTGGGTGAACGGAGGAGGTAACCCTGACCTCACACCCACCCTCACCTACGGAGACCTGGAGTCAGATCAGGTGCAGTGGCTGCACGGGGGCGGGGTGGGGACGCAGGCTGCCGTCCCTGACAGTGGAGGAGGGGTGGGGCTGACCCCTTCTCTCCTCTGGCTCAGAGTCACAAAGATGGCTGTGGGGTGACCCTAGGTCCCCACCCCACAGGTCCACCCTGGGGGGCAGCCTGGACCCCGAAGCCACAGCAGGTAGGGAGATGATGGACAAAGGACAGGAAGCTGCCCCAGGCAAACCTAGAGGAAAAAGCCCAATGCAGGTTGTGGAGTGGGCAGGACCTCTGGGGTGGAAGTCTCAGGACAGGGGTGATGGGGTCCTCAGAGGAGGGGAGGCTCCAGGAAAGGGGTCGGGGCCCCCAGCTAGTGGGTGCTATGGCCTCAGAGTGGAGTGGAGGAATGATGGCTGCTTAGCTTGGGGGCAGACATAAATTTATTGGAGGAAATCACTGAGGCTGGGGCGGGGCCCTCGTCTCCCGCAAGGAGACCCAGGCAAGCTCCCTGAAACTTCACCGTGGCCAGGCAAAGCAGGGAGGGCGAGGGGTGCAAAGCGGGGAGGTCCGGGAAAGGTGCCGGGGTAGGAACAGGGCCAGATGAAGGGAGCAGGGTGGCTCACACGCGGTGCCCCTCTAGCAGGGGCAGGTGGCCCAGTGCCGAGTGGCAGATAGTCCCGTAGGCTTGAGAGTAGCCTCCAAGCAAAGCCCTGGCAGCCCCCTGAGCCCCCTGCGAGGCAGAGGTGCGGAACATCCTCCGGCCGGGCCGGGGCTCCAGAGGAAGCCGGGGAGGGACCTGCATACAGTTGAGAGTCACATAAGGGGAGGTGTCAGAGGGGGTGCAGTGGAGGGGAGGCCTTGAGGACCTCGAGGGATTCGAACTGGACAACAGAGGGGCAATGGGAAGGATGGGGAAGGGAGCGGAAAGGAGGGGAAAAGGAGGAGGAGAGGGGGAGGGGGGCAGACTGCGGCTGGGCTCACCTGTTGTGCACTGGCCACGCTCACCCCACCGCCCCGGTTCCGGTCACCCCGGATCAGGGCCTGGTTGGCCACCTGAGCCACAGACTGTGAGGTCAGGGAGGACATTGCTTCCCTCTCACTTGGCTTCATCTGGGAAGGGCACATTACAGGGTCACTGAGAGGCGAAGAGGGAGGGTCCCTCCTGTGCCTGCCCCATTATAACTTACCAGCGAGAGTGTCAAGGGGGGCTCTGCCTTTGCCCCAGGGGGCCTTTCCCCGCTCCCTAGGGCTGCAGCTTGGAGCTGGGGAGCGGAGTTCTGCCTGGAAATGTTCTCAGCTACACGGGGGGACTCTGTAGGGTCAGAAGGTCAACCCCAGGGTCAGGAGCCAGGTGCCACGCACAGCTGGCAGCCACGGGAGGACGCCTGGGCCATGCTCCATGTGGGTGGCCAGCAAAGGTCACACACCGTGCTCTAGGAAGTCGTGGCCCGGGCCACTCTGAGGCCTGGGTCTGGGGCCCTGCACAGGTGTCCCTGAAGACAGCTGAGGGTTGGCTCTGGGCTTGCGCAGGTGCCCCTGGGATGGGGAGGCCCTGGGCTCTGCCCCCGGGGTGACGCCCTCCAGGCCCTTCTCTTTTGAGGTGCAGCCCCTGCCTCCGCGCTCCAGGATCATCTGCAGGACAGGAGGATGCTCAGAGGTCGCAGCCTGCCCACAGGGCATTTGGGGGTCCCTGATATAGGAGGTGGCCTCCAGGGTGCGGGTAGACCAGGGGTGATGGGGGTCACAAGTCGGAGTACCTGATAGACACGGCTGCGGTACTCAGGCGCAGAGAGCTGGACCCCTTCATGCACCCGGAGCCGCACACCTGCCTTTTGTGTCCACTTGTCGCTGGGGCAGTGGAATCTGCAGGGAGCCAGGGAGGCGGGGCCCAGGCTGCGGTCAAGCCAGCCCCTCAGGCTGTCATCGCAGGGCCCAGGCTTGGGGGCTCTCCCACCCCCACACCTGGGGGACTCTCTCCCACCCCCACCTCTGCACGTATGGGTGCTGCAGTGCCTGGGTTGCGCTTAACCGCTTGTCTGGGGCGAACACCAGGAGTCGCCTGAGGAGGTCCAAGGCCTCTGGGGAGGTGTCTGGTGGCAGGAGGGTGTCCAGCGTCCGCCGTGGCCTGTGGGCTGCTGTGTGTTGTCTCCGGGGACCCACCCAAGAGCCCTCCTCAGATCCATGTTCACGGCTGGGGCTCGGCTCCCATATAGGGGCCCATTCTGCTGTCCTTCTAGGCGGATGCCCCCATGCCTGACCTGCAGGCAGTCTGGGCCCCTGCAGAGTGCAGAGACCCCTGCGGCCCCCTGGTGCCCTCCTCTCCACGCCCCGACACAGCTCCTCAGGGCCACACTGTAGCAGCACCAGTGCCTCCTGCTCTCAGAGCAGCCAACAGTTGTTGGGTTTGGAACCACCAGCTCGAAAACAGGCAGATTCTGAACTGGTACAAACTGGCCCCAGTAACCCTGCAGGAAGGTGGCCCTGCGCCCTCGAGACGAGCCATCCTCTCACCCTCACCAAAGTGCCCCCACTCACCGGGACCCCAGGTGGCGCAGCACAGAAGCGTGGCAGCCTGAGCCGAGAGCCAGGAGGGCTGGGGCAGCGGAAGGTGGTGTGACCCAGGCAGGCCTGGAGGCTGCGGCGGCTCAGGGCATCTGGGGCCAGCCCCCTCTCCCAGTCCCGGGGAGCACAGCCTCTTGACAGGGTTTCCACGAACACCCCGTCACCAGGGCGTGCCCCCAGCCTGTGCTCAGAAGCACCCCACGTGACCCCCAGTCCACACACCTGCACCTGGCCTGGGGAGGGCTCACACAGGTGGACACTGGCACCCACCTCCACGGACCAGGAGGCTCCACCCAGACAAGCAGATGCGCCCAGCAGCACAGCTCCCTCTTGCCCCCACCCTCGAGTGACCCCCATGGCCCCACTCCTACCACTGCCTTCCTCCACCTCTTCCCTCAGCACCCGAATCTCTCCTGCCAGCTTTCTGTGCACACCCCAGCTCCCAGCGCAGTGGCGGTCCCTGTCCCTGCTACCCCAATCCCTCGGGGACCTCGTCCAGCCTGCCGGCCCCTTCATGGCCACTGCTGGGCTCTCATGGAGTCTGTGCCAGGTGCTGCCTGCCCACATCTGCCCCAGCAGCTCCTCCTGGGCCTCCACCACCAGCTGGCTTCCTGGGGCTCCTGCCCCATCCTCTGGAGCCTCCCTGTCCCTGTCCCCATCCCTCCTCCCAGCAGAGTCCTGGCCTGTCAGCTGCTGTCTCCCCACAGCTGTGCTGTCTGACCCGAAGCATCCGGGCGCCCAGCCCCAGCTGCCTGGCTCACCCTCCTCGGAGGGCGGTGGGATGGTCTCCAGGATCAGCTCCAGCTGGTGGAGGGTGGACGTGCCCGGGAACAGGGGCTTCCCCCGCAGCATCTCCGCCAGGATACAGCCCAGACTCCACATGTCCACCCCAAGGGTGTACCTGGGGCAGAAAGGGGCGTAGGCGTGGAGGGACCTAGAGGCAGAGGTGGGGGTGGAGTTGCTGGGAGGGTGAGTGAGAGAACCCTCGGGGCCTGGGAGCTCTGGCTGGGCAGGAGGGCAGCCCTGGGGGCCGCTGCAGGGAGGTAGAGGGTGGGTTGGGGGTATCTCACTGCTACCGGTGTGAAGACAGCAGCACCTCCGGAGCCCGGTACCAGCGTGTGGCCACATACTCTGTCAAGGCCTGGCCCTCAGGCCCCTCGGGGAGGTCGCTGAGGGAGCGGGCCAGGCCGAAGTCGCACAGCTTCACCGTGCAGTTGGCATCCAGGAGCACGTTGGACGGCTGCAGAGAGGAGGCAGGCTGAGGCCCTGGGGCCGGGTGGGGCCGGGTGGGGCTGGGAGCTGGACGCCGAGGCGCTGTGGATGCTGCACCTTCTGGTCCCGGTGCACGATGTGCCCCGCGTGGAGGAACCGGGTGGCCCGCAGGAGCTGGCAGAAGATGGAGCGCACGTGGACGTCCTGCAGCAGCCCGCCCTTCTGGATGACTGCGTTCAGGTCCGTGTCTGGGGAGAGGGTGCACACTCCAGTCTGGGGGGTGGAGGTGGAGGGGGTGGGGGTGGCACCCTGGGGGAGTGGGAGAGGGGCACCTGGCAGGTCTGTCTCACTTTGAACCAGCCCAAGGCCTGCCTGCCCCACTCCTCCATCCTGCACACAGCCTGTGGGCACAGCGGTGGGGTCTGCAGCTGTGCCTATTTTTTTTATTTAAAAAATAAAATAAAATAAAATAAAATAGTTTTAATTATTATTTTTTTAGTAAGAGGAAAAAAGAAGAAGAAAGAAAAAGTGGGAGAGAGAACAGAATTCTTGCTCTATTGCCCAGGCTGGAATGCAATCTTAAAAAGATATTAAAAACCTCTTTTATGCCATCAATTGTACTTAACAACAGAGACAGGAAGGAATAAGGAAAGAAAATAACAGACAGTCAACCAATATTTCATTTAGGTCTGTGAGATACTATGCAAATGCTAAAGAGTAATTCACTTCCTATTATATAGTCACTTTCAGAATGGGTATAATATAAATTAACAATGCGATGTCAAAATCTC
>CAUYQU010002971.1:0-10356 GCA_963574635.1 Cheracebus regulus
CCATCGATGATAGACTGGACAGGGAAAATGTGGCACATATACACCATGGAATACTATGCTCCCATAGATTTTTTTTAAAAGAAAAAGGGAAAAATGTGAAAGGAAAATAAACCTTGGGGACCCAAAATTATTGAGCTAAAATAAAAAGTCAAGCTGAAAATTAGTTAGGGCAAACCTGCCTTTCATTCTATTCAGAGTCATCCCTGTGCTGAGATAAATTCATATCTGATTGCCTCATTTGGAAAGACCAATCAGAAAAATGAATGCAACCATTTCTCTCTTGTCTGGTAGACAAGAGAGTACAACCTGGTAGCCTCCTCTCCACTTCAAGTTTTCCCACCTTCACCTCGAGTCATCCCATCATTTCAGACTAAACCAATGTAAATTTTACACACAAATTTAATTATGTCTTATGTCTCCCTAAAATGTATAAAACTAAGCTGTGCCTTTGTCACCTTGGCAACAAGTCATTTGGATCTCCTTGGGCTGTGTCACAGGTGTGCATCCTCAACCTTGGCAAACCAAACTTTCTAAATTAACTGAGACCTTTCTCAGATTTTGGGGGTTCACAAAGTATACTTCAAGGTTATAGTAACCAAAACATCATAGTTATGATACAAAAAATCATAACACAAAACCAATGGAACAGGTTAGAGAAGGTTGCAGCCTGCAGTCTTACAACCATCTGATCTTTGACAAAGTCTATAATTAGAAGCAATGGCGAATGGATTCCTATTCAATGAATGGTACTAGGATAACTGGTTAGCTATATTCAGAAAATTGAAATTGTACAACTTCCAACATATTAAAAAAATCAACTTAAGGTGGATTAAACACCTTAATGCAAAACTTAAAACTATAAAAACTGTAGACAAAAGCCCAGAATATAGTATTCTGGAAATAGGCCATAGCAAAGGTTTTATGATCAAATGTCCCATGTTCTCACTTATTTCTGGGATCTAAAAATCAAAACAATTAAACTCATGGACATAGACAGTGGAAGGATGATAACCAGAGGCTGGGAAGGTAGTGAGAGAGTAAGTGGCATGTGAGAATTATTAGTGGATGCAGAAAAATAGAAATAACAAAACCCTGGTGACCATAGTCACTAATAATTTAATAATATATTTGAAAATAACATAAAGAGTGTAATTGGAATGTGTGTAACTTAAAGAATGATTGAGGGGATGGAAACCCCATTCCCTATGATGTGCTTTTTTCGTATTGCATGCCTCCATAACAAGTCATGTATGCCATAAATACTATGTACCCCAAAAATTCAAAATAAAATATAAAAAATAACTGTCTTTCTGTGTAGTAAACATTAGAGTTCCAAATCCAAGGCTAGAGATCCCCACGAAACAACATACACTCTTTTGATTTGAAGAGTTTTCTCTTTGCTCTATACATAGGTATTTGCAGAAGTTGACATTCTGGAACATTGACTTCCAACACAGCAAGAGGCATAGCCACACATATAAAATACAAGGACAGAGCAGGACTCACCAGTGCATTCTGTTGAAGAAGTGAGCAAGCCAAATTAAAATTATTTTTTAAACTAATTGATTTTAGCTACTGAAAGGTCTATAAGACATTATCAGAGTTTCTGTAGGACCTATGATTTAGAATGTGAACTTCAATGTGATTGTGATCATTATGCAGTAATTGCTGTAAAAACCCAGGTGGCTGTTGGCCACATAGGACTACAACACTCAAATGGGGAGAATTAGAGTGTTTCTTTGACAAGTTCCTTTAAAGGTGGCTGTAAACTTAGTGCCTTTCAGTGTTCTCCTTTTTGCCATAGACTCATAGACAGCAAGAGACTCCTGGCACCTCCACATCACGTCCTTATCACCTCCTTGGCAGAGAAGATCAGCATGTCACCCAGAATGAATTCTGGCTGTGGGAGAATATGGGATACACAGAGAGATGTTTGGCATTTGGTGATACCTAGGTGAGAGCTTTCTAAGATCTTATGAAGTATATGATGCACAAGGTCCATTTCTAAATATTAGAAACATTAAGCTGTGAAAGCACCGAATGTCTACAGTTAAGATGATAATGCCATGCAGAAAAATGTGAGGCACTGCAATCACCCATCTTTACTTTTTCAATGGCCTTGCACATGGCTGTTACTGTACTGCAGAAGTCCAGTGTCAGTAGTTTATATTTCCCCATTGTGTCATCAGCCCAATACAAAGTACTGTCAAAATTACACGTGGAGGTGCCAAGAGGAAAATAATCTGAAGAAATGTACATTTTCAGTCTCAAGTTCCAAAGACTGGTCATCAAAAAGTGTGTTTTTCTCTATCTCGGCTGTGACCTTTACCACACTGTAGCCATCTGAGGTATGAGGAGTGAACACTGCAGAGTTCTGGTTGCCCTTGTGAGATTTGCTATCATAAACTTTGTCAAAGGAAGTACACCTGATTACAGAAATGAATATTGTTCCCTGACAATCAATATAGAATCCTGGGCCAAATGTCTTTTTACATTTAATAATAGCTTCTGCTAAATTTGTGTTGTTCTGTGGGATTGTATCACTTATATCTAACATCTGAAATGTGATGCAATGCACTTTCATCAAAAAAGCTCTAGTCACACCAGAGATTACAAATCCTGGATATATGGACTCCACATATCTTACTGTTCTGTAAGTGAGAGCTGTCATAGAATAATCATTTTGGTCTTCAAGGCCAAAAGAAGCAGAAAAAATTCTCATGGCACTTTGTTAGGTATTAAACTGTTCGAGGGATCTCTTTAGTTTTTGAATTCTCCACAAGAAGAAAACATGATAAAAGCACTTGATTTCAATTTTCATTGTATCACCTACTCTCATCTCAGAATGTAGACTTTTCATTTCTGAAACCCAATATGCTTAAAGTCATAAGGCAAATATTTAGCTATTTCAAATATGTTGCCTAGAACTATTTGTGTGGAGGCAGTTCACCAGGTTTTCAAAGCACCTGAATTGTGATGGTTGTTTCCATGTTTTCTAGAAGCAAGTTATCATTACATTATGTTTACATGAAAACAATCTGTTCTAGTCTTCATAATATGGAACCATATTTGTCTGTAAAGAACCCACACACTTTACACTCCACAGTGGTTTTCTGTAGATGACCTTTACACATGTATCCACTTCCCTCTCCAGATTTTTGCCAATCTTTGCTGGAAAACAATTCTATCTTTCTGGCTCTGGTGGCCATGACAAATGCCATTTGCAAGAAGCAGTCTAACAGCATTGGATAGATTTAATATCCATGCACTACTCTCTGGATATCTTCATTGAGTGTCTGTTGTTATGCCATCCTTTAGCTCATTACAGAATGAAAGAAATGGCTTCTGCTTGAAAACCAAAATATTAAAATCCAACATGAAAGAGGCATCCAGAAAGTTCATCACTGTTTAAAATCAACTTAAACTAACAAATCTAAAAAGGATCTTCTTTCTGTAACTTAAGAATTTAGTAGACAGCAACCATATTAAAATTATTTCAAGGCATCCTGCAGTGCTTATGGAATCACACCTTTCTATCTCAATAGAATAATTTTGAATCATGTATTAAGCCTAACATGACTTGGCAAACTATAAATCTTCATTTGTATACCTTCATTGTCATCTTGTGAAATGACATACTACCTGATTTTGCTGGCAAAAACTGAGAACATTTACATTTTCATCATGCTTGATTTAAAAAGATTTTTCTTTTTTCACCCAGTGGCAAAATTTCATGACTCTAAAGCACTTAGACTCTCATCATATCATTTTTTTAGAGAAATAACACAAAGCAATAAGATTTTTAATATCAGCTAGCAGGGAGTCTGTAATTTATGTATCAGAACAACCATTTAATTTGTTTCAAGTTATCTGCTGCAATGCTTTCCTAAAAACATTAGATTTGCTTTTTTATGATGTGCTAGTACATGAACCCAGGTAAAGAAAGAAGTTTGAGACTTCATTTAACATGGGCTTATATTACTTTTCTGGGCATTGAGGAGATCATAAAAACACCTCAAAACTATAAGTTAAAGTGCATTGACTGAATTTTTAAAATAACAATGAGACAAAAAAGTTACAATTTAATTATTTTTGTTAAAACAAATGTTTATAATTGTTAATATTTTCAAGAAACAGGGTGACGCTGTTGCCCAGGCTGCAGTGATAGGGTGCAGTGGCTGTTCACTGGCACCATCATTTCACAGTACATCCTTGAACTCCTGGGCTTAAGTAATCTTTCTGCCTCAGCCTTTGGAGTAGCTGGGACTACAGTTGTGCATTACTGCACCTAGCTTTTGTGATTTTCCCCCAGTGAAAAATAGTTAAACCCTAGATAAGTTTCTTAGTAAGTCAAGCATAGTTGAACTATTTTTTCTTTACCAACTCTGTAATTGATACTCCTTGTCATTATTGGATTCACTTTGAGATCCCCAGAAATAGACTCTTACTATGAGTGAAATCACATGATGTTAGCTGGACGATCCTTGGTTGTCTTTGTGGAAGAAACAATTTACACAAAAGACCAATTTGTAAATAAAGAAAAGTTTTATTGGGAAAGTACAAATACAATCCAAGAGAGGACGGGGCTGACCCTGCTGGAAACATCCCCCTGACATTCTGCATTGTGATCTTTTATTACCTCAGTTATTTCTTTGCCCAGTTCTCACCAAAGTTCGGGGATCCTCCTTTACTGTGCTTAATGCACATGCATGAGAAACATTAATCAACATGAATCCTACCTAACGGTGGCACTGCATATTACCACCACCTCGGGAAGGTATAGCAGTCAATTTTGTACTCATTGTGCCTGCTCAGCTCTCAGGAATTCCCCTTTGCCTTTTTTCCTTACCACGATCTAGCTAACACTCTGACAGTTCGAAGATGGAGTACTGAGCATCCAAAGAGGTGTTCTGAGGGGTTCTTTCCAACGTGGATACCTCCCCCTTGTGCCTGCTCATATCTGACTGTCTACTCTTACATTTCTCCCTCAAGTGGTTGGGACCCAGAAATCTTTTGGGAGATGGGACAGAGGTCATTCTCTGTAGCTACTTCTGCTGAAAAGGGGCACCAAGGGTCTTCAGGGTCTTTCCTCCTTGCTGCTGTCATGGTGAGGAGGTCATGATGATTGTTGTCTCTTAGATGATTTCACCCGTGCTGTCCAGAGGAGACATATAGGGACTTGGTTGCCCTGGAGAGAAAGAAAGACGTTGATATCCCCATCACAATACCCTTTCAAGTCTGATGGTTTCTAGGTGGGAGGAAATAAACTGAGAAGATTCAGAGAGCAAGGCTCAAAAAGGAAAATGAAGACAGGGGTCCTGAGGCCAGGGGACACAGGAAAGGGAAGAGCTGTAAGAATGAAGACCAGGTGACACCCCAGCAGAGCCAACTCTTATTATCCTTTTACCAAAGATGAGAGGCCTCGTCTATGAGATCTCTAATGTGCTCCTGGACCTGCTCTGATCTGTTAACAGAAAAATACAAGAATTATGTTAGAAATCTGAAAACTAAAGAAAAGAGATACTGTAACCTTTGGCAAGTAGTTCTCCACTCTGAAGACAATGAGCTTGATGCAGGAATCCTTAAGTCTTCTCTTGGATTATGTATTCTGTTGAGACCTAAACTGTCATTAAACTTTCCATTGCAAGGTGATTCTAGGGCTGGCATCATAGTATATGTGGCCAATAAACATCTGATCTGTTTCTTCACTAGAAGTTTGGTAGTAAAATCTGCTAGAATTTCCTTCTGTAAGATTGCAAAAGATAAATGCTGAGTGTTTATTTTCCCAAATGATGTCTAAATAATGTGTGTGCTGTTTAAAAAGTCACCATGAATGAATGAAATATGCCACAAATGATGTGTCTCTTTTCCAAGTCCATCTCCTCTGAGCTCCGGCTTGCTTGGAGCTCCAATCATTCTGAGCACCATCTTGCTCTGAGCATGATCTACTCCAAACTCCAATGGCTCAGAGCAATGTTTGGACTACCACTCAGAGCTCAATCGCTGTGAGCACCATCTTTTCTGAGCTCCATGTTACACCGAGCAACATTTGCTGCATGCTCCATCTTGCTTGGAAGTCCTTCTTGCTTCAAGCTCTATTCATTCCAAGTTCCACATGCTCCAAGTTCCATCTTGCTCAGAGCTGCAATCACTCCAAGCACTGTCTTTCTCTGAACACCATCTGCATAGACATTTATCTTACTCGGAGCTTCATCTAGTCAGAGATCCATTTACTTTGAGCTCCATCTTGCTGGGAGTTCTAATCACTCTATGCTCCATCATGCTGGGAGCTCCAATCACTCCCAGCTCCATTTTGCTCTGAGCACCATCTGGTCGGAGCTCATCTTACTCTGAGCAACATGTGCTCTGAGCTTCACCTTGCTTGGAGCTGTAATCACTATGGGCTCCATTTTGCTCTGAGCTCCAAAACCTAGCAACATATCCTCTAAAATCCATCTTGCTTAGAGCTCATTTTTGCTCAGAGCTCTATCTACTCCAAGCTGCATCTTGCTCAGAGTTCCAATTGTTCAGAGCAATGTTCAGAGTGCCAATCATTCTGAGCTGCCTCTTACTCTAAGCACTATCTGCTCTGAGGTCCATCTTACACCAGCAACATCTGCTCCAAGCTCCATCTTGCTTGGAGCTCCTTGTTGCTCAGAGGTCTATCTGATCTGAGCTCCATTCAGTTTGAAACTCCAATTACTCCAAGATCTATCTTGCCCTGAGAAACATCTGCTTGAAGCTCCATCTGCTCTGAGCTCATCTTGCTTAGAGCTCCCATCACTCTGAGCTTCATTTTGCTCTCAGCACCATCTGCTCAGAGTTTCATCTACTTGGAGTTGCATTTGCTTCAAACTCCATCTTTCTCAGAGCTCCAGTCACTCCAAACTCCATCTTGCTCTGAGCACCCTCTGCTCAGAGCTCCATCTTCTCCCAGGTCCATCTTGCTGAGATTTCCAGTCACTTCCAGCTCCATTTTGCTCTAAGCACCACCTGCTCAAAGCTCCACCTTACTACTGTGAGCATGTTCTCTGGGCTCCATCTTGCTCTGAGCACCATCTGCCCTGAGCTCCATTTTACACCAAGCAACATCTGTTCCAAGTTCCATTTTGCTTGGAGCTCCTTTTTCTTCAGAGCTCTGTCTGCTCTGAGCTCCATCCTCCTTGGAGCTCTAATCACTGAGCTCCATCCAAAACCAAGCAATGTCTATTCCAAGCTCCATCTTGCTTAGAGCTCCTTCTTGCTCACAGATCCATCTTGCTCAGAGTTCCAACTGCTCAGAGCAATGTTCACAGTTCCAATCACTCCAAGATCCATCTTGCTCTGAGCTCCATTTTACACCAGAAAACAACTTCTGCAAGCTCCATCGTACTTGGAGGTACTTCTCACTCACAGTTCTATCTCCTCCTAGCTCTATCTTGCTAAGAGCTCAAACCACTCTCAGCTCTATCTTGCTTTAAGCACCATCTGCACAGAGCTTAATTTTTCTCGGAGTTCTAATCATTTTGAGGTTCATCTCACTCTGAGCACCAACTACTTTGCTCTGATTACCATCTGCTTGAAGCTCCATGTTGTTCGGAGCAATTTCTGTGAGCTCCATCTGTTCTGAGCTCTAATCACTCTAAGCTCCATCTTGCTGTGAGTACTATATGCTCAGAACTCCATCTTGCTCTGAGCACCATCTACTCTGAGCTTCATCTTGCTCAGAGCTCCATCTACTCTGAGCTTCATCTTGTTCTGGGCACAATTTGCTTGGAGCTACATCTTGCTTTGAGCACCATCTGCTCTAAACCCCATCTGCTCAGAGTTCCATTTGTTCCACGCTCTATCTTGCTCAGAGCTCCAATTACTCTGAAGTTCCATCTTGCACTGAGCACCATCTGCTTGGAGCTCCATCTCGCTGTGAACATCTTCTCAGCTCCATCTTGCTCTGACCACCATCTGCTTGGAGCTTCATCTCCTCTGAGGTCCACCTTGCTAAGAATTCCAACCACTTCGAGCTCCATTTTGCTCTGAGCACCATCTACTCATTCCATCTTGCTCTAAGCATCATCTGCTCAGAGCTCCATTTCACTGTGAACATCATCTTATCCGAGACCCACCTTGCTCTAAGTGTCATTTGCTTGGAACTCCTTACTCTGAACAATATCTGCTACGAGTTCCATGTTGCTCTAAGCTCCATCAGCTCCCTGGTCCATCTTGCTTGGAGCACTAATCACTCTGAGCTCCATCCTGCTGTAAGCACCATCTGCTCTGGGCTAAACCTAAAACCAAGCAACATCTGCACTAAGGTCCATCTTGCTTACAGCTCTTTATTGATCAGAGCTCCATGGCCTCTGAGCACCATCTTGTTCAGCGCTCCATCTTGCTCTGGACTCCATCTTACACAGAGGAACATCAGCTCCAAGTTTACTCTTGCTTGGAGCTGCTTCTTTTCTGAGCTTAATCTGCTGAGAACTCCATCTGCTCTGAGCTCCATCTTGCGCAGTGCTCCAATCACTCTGAGCTCCTTCTTGCTCTGAGCTCCATCTGCTCTGAGCTCCTTTCACTCCAAGCTCCATCTTGCTTGGAGCTCCTTCTTTTCTGAGCTTAATCTGCTCAGAGCTTCATCGGCTCAGAGTTCCATCTGCTCCAAGCTCCATCCTGCTCAGAGCTCCATCTGCTCCGAGCTCCATCTTGCTCAGACCTCCATCTGCTCCGAGCTCCATCTAGCTCAGTGATCCAATCACTCTGAGCTCCATCTTGCTCTGAGCACCATCTGCTCTGAGCTCCTTTCACTCCAAGCTCCATCTAGCTCTTAGCTCCATCTTACACAGAGGAACATCAGCTCCAAGCTCCATCTTGCTTGGAGTTTCTTCTTGTGTGTCTGAGCTTAATGTGCTCAGAGCTCCATCTGCTCAGAACTCAATCTGCTCTGAGCTCCGTCTTGCTCAGAGCTCCATCTGCTCTGAGCTCTGTCTTGCTCAGAGCTCCAACTGCTCTGAGCTCTATCTTGTTCTTAGCTCCTATCTCTCCAAGCTCCATGTTGCTCTGAGAACCATCTGCTCTGAGCTCCATCTTGCTCAGTGCTCCAATCACTCTGAGCTCCTTCTTGCTCTGAGCTCCATCTGCTCTGAGCTCCTTTCGCTCCAAGCTCCATCTAGCTCTGAGCTCGATCGTACACAGAGGAACATCAGCTCCAAGCTCCATTTTGCTTGGAGCTCCTTCTTTTCTGAGCTTCATCTGCTCAGAGTTCCATCTGCTCCAAGCTCCATCTTGCTCAGAGTTCCATCTAACACAGAGGAACATCAGCTCCAAGCTCCATCTTGCTTGGAGCATCTTCTTGTCTCAGCTTAATCTGCTCAGAGCTCCATCTGCTCGGAACTCCATCTGCTCTGAGCTCCGTCTTGCTCAGAGCTCCATCAACTCTGAGCTCTGTCTTCTTCAGAGTTCCATCTGCTCTGAGCTCTATCTTGCTCTTAGCTCCTATCACTCCAAGCTCCATGTTGCTCTGAGAACCATCTGCTCTGACCTCCATCTTGCTCAGTGCTCCAATCACTTTGAGCTCCTTCTTGCTCTGAGCTCCATCTGCTTTCACTCAAAGCTCCATCTAGCTCTGGAACTCGATCTTACACAGAGGAACATCAGCTTCAAGCTCCATCTTGCTTGGAGCTCCTTCTTTTCTGAGCTTCACCTGTTCAGAGTTCCATTTTCTCCAAGCTCCATCTTGCTCAGAGCTCCATCTGCTCCGAGCTCCATCTTGCTCAGACCTCCATCTGCTCCGAGTTCCATCTTGCTCAGTGCTCCAATCACTCTGAGCTCCATCTTGCTCTCAGCACCAGCTGCTCTGAGCTCCTTTCACTCCACGCTCCATCTAGCTCTGAGCTCCATCTTACACAGAGGAACATCAGCTCCAACCTCCAACTTGCTTGGAGCTTCTTCTTGTCTCAGTTTAATCTGCTCAGAGCTCCAACTGCTCAGAACTCCAAATGCTCTGAGCTCCATCTTGCTCAGAGCTCCATCTGCTCTGAGCTCCGTCTTGCTCAGAGCTCCATCTGCTCTGCGCTCTACCTTGCTCTTAGCTCCTATCACTCCAAGCTCCATGTTGCTCTGAGAACCATCTGCTCTGAGCTCCATTTTGCTCAGTGCTCCAATCACTCTGAGCACCTTCTTGCTCTGAACTCCATCTGCTTTCACTCAAAGCTCCATCTAGCTGTGAGCTCGATCGTACACAGAGGAACATCAGCTCCAAGCTCCATCTTGCTTGGAGCTCCTTCTTTTCTGAGCTTCATCTGCTCAGAGTTCCATCGGCTCCAAGGTCGATCTTGCTCAGAGCTCCAGCTTACACAGAGGAACATCAGCTCCAAGCTCCATCTT